>PYUH01000044.1:5207929-5236796 GCA_016808085.1 Suaeda aralocaspica | reverse complement strand
GTTACTCTCATCATGGTGTTTTTCTCTAATCCTTCTTTGTTTGATTGATTAATTACTGTTAATTACGTGCTAATTCGAAGTTTTAATTTTGATTCATGTTTATTTTTTGTAGTAATATGTAATCATGGGTTAAAGTTGATTTTTGGGTTATCCTTAATTTCTTAAATTGTTTGATTTGTTATTGATTACTGTTAAAGAGGGTAAATTTTAGTTTTGTGGGGTAAAAATCAGTACTTTTTGAAGCTGAGGAAATGAATTGAATAATTACTATGATTTATATATAGTTTATAGTTTGATTTTGAAATGGGGTTTGTGAAATTGCTTTAGTTGTTAAAAAAGTTTGATTCTTTTGTTGAAGTATGCTAGACAGTTGTTTGCAATTGGGTAAATTTTGTGGAAAATGATTTTGGAAGAAAAGAATCAAATAGCTATTTTTGCATGTTGTTCAATTTAGTGGATAATCCTTTTGATTTATGGGTGTGAATGTGAAAAGGGAGTGAAATTCATATGATATACTCCGTATGATTTTGTGTTGGGAATTGTAAGAAGCAATGTTTTATTGTTAATGTTCAAGCAAGAAAAATGTGAGTGTGTTTATTGCTATGTTAACCTAGGATAGAGGATAGGATTTGGGGATTGGATATGCTATTTTGAAAATTGAAGTTAGTTGGAAAGCTAATTGTATGTGGTGATTAATTGATAGAGTTGAAACCATAGTGGATTCGAGTGCGGGCGTGCTAATTACTTTGGTCCTGCCTTGAGTCGTACAACACCATGAAGTAATCTTGTTATTTTGTCGACAATTATTGTTTGATTAAGACATTATAAATAGTGTGGTTGTCATGTTTGACAACGATTGCTAGGCTATGCTAAAGAAGTTGGATTAGATTATTTGGTCAGGGAGAGACAGTTCTTAGTGACATGCTCCGGGAATGAATTGCAGAAAATCAGTAGTGCCTTGTGCATTACCTAAATGCTGTGTGTGATCACTTCATTGGTGTGATCATATAATCAACTTTATATGGTGGAAAGGCATAAACACCTGTCCTTCATTTGTTCACTTTCTTTTGTGCTTTGATTTGGGACGATATAATCTTCTAACTCGCCATCCAAATGTATGCTTTTGATATTTATTTATTTAGATGGATAATTTCATTGGGAACATGTTTGTTTTGGCTGAATTATGAAGTTTTATGAGAAGTATGTTATACTCTTTGTTCTCTATTCGTTTTTTACACTTCAAATCGATAAAAGTTCAATATCATAAGGCAGTATTAGTCCTCCTTGACTCATTTTCTTTGACTTGACTTATCATTCGATTTCTCTGGAACATTCCTTTAGACTCTAGTTATTGAAACTTAATTTTTGGAAGGATATTAAAGAAGGAATTAGAAGACTGAGATTATATTTTTGTTCACTGCAAAAGAAGTTTAAATCATTCTTTCTCCCCAATCTCTAGGTTGAGTTATTTTATCATGATGCCTCTTATCCCAAAATTATGTTGATCTAATCCGGAGTTTTTTCGACCTTTGTGTTTTGGGATAGAGGTTGGAGAAGAAGATGTCATACATTCTTGAACTGATCTAGCTTTCTTTGCCAGTTTAGTAATGCTGGTTGTTTTCTTCACATTTGCTTTTAGTGAGAACATGCACACTTTTACAGTTTACTGCTGTTATACTTTGATTGTCTGATATTCTAAGATGAAGCTCTTAAGTGTATCATTATGGCCCCTACCCAGATTTTCAAATGGTAGCAACACACAATGTTTTGACTATGTTATGTTGTCTGTTATTGCAGGCATATTTGTTGGTGGAAGCAAAGTTGTCCACTTCACTCCTGATCGCAACCGAAATCTGATTGCTGAGGCTGCTGAAAATTCTGATACTGTGAAAGACGTCTCTGCTCCATGTCCTACTTTTCCTGATTGTGGATTCAGGCAACCCAACAGTGGGGTTACCCTCACCTGTCTAGACTGCTTTCTTGGGAATGGATCAATCTACTTATTTGAATATGGAGTCACCCCGTCTGCCTTTCTTGCCAAAGTAAGGGGTGGGACATGCACCACTGCTCAATCTGATCCACCTGAAACCGTCATCCACCGGGCAATGTATCTTCTTCAAAACGGGTTTGGGAACTATAATGTGTTTCAGAACAATTGTGAAGACTTTGCGTTGTACTGTAAAACCGGTCTTCTGATAACTGATAATCAGGGGGTTGGAAGAAGTGGTCAAGCATCTTCTGTTGTTGGGGCTCCTCTGGCTGCTCTTCTTTCTACACCTCTCAAGTTGTTGATGCCAAGTCCTGTGGGTGTCGCTACTGTGACTGCTGGTATGTACTGTATGAGCCGGTATGCAACAGATATTGGTGTTCGTAGTGATGTCATTAAAGTAGCAGTAGAGGACCTCGCTGTCAACCTTGGTTGGAATGTGCCGGAGGAAGAAGAAGAAATTTCTGACGAGGGACATGCAGGTGATCTGATTACCCTGTGACATATATGAGCCACTACTTTTTGAGTCAAGTACATATCTTTTCATTAGAAGTTGCAAGTGTTATATCGACTTAATTACATAAATGAATAATTCTTCATTTGGCTCGTGTTGATGTTTTCATATTTACTTGAAGCCTTTGTAAGTGAATTGCTAATCAATGAAATCATGAAATTTTATGTTAAGTATCTTCATAGTTTCTTGTAGATTATTCGAGTATGGATAACTGAAAACTTCATTTTGATCTTTTCAAACCTTCTGGCAGAAAAATAAAGCTGAATTGGAAAGTAGAAGCTATATTAACAAATGCAGAGAGGTTTTCTTTAACCATTGCCAATTTTTGATAATGCTTCTTAAGACTATCAGAAGCTCTCAAAATTCAATTATTGTACAATGGAATCATCGAAGTAGACATGTTCTAATGCAGCGTGTTAATTTTTTTTCACATTGGAGCTATAAACTTCTCACGAGCACTCATTTTTGTTCAAGAAATATTAGTATAATATTTATATTCGTATAATTGGTTTTTCAGACATACAAAGTGTTCAAGACTATAAGTTCGGGATGTAGGGTGCAGTGTGCACTATACACTAGATGTTATCGATCAATTTCCGACAGTATAGAAAAAAAACTCAGACCTCTTCAACGGCCTTCATTGTTTCTTGACCTTGGATGTTTGTTTGATTGTTCTCCACTGGTTGAATTTTTTGTAATTTCTTTTCCTTCTGGATCTTGAACTCTGCCATTTTCGCTAATTTATCAACTTCGATGACAACCTCTTCGATTCTGGCTACAATTTCAATCAACAAAGTGGCTAGCATACCTAATGGCAAAACCTCCAGCATAGTTCCTTGGTTGGAGTTCTCTTTGTTCTCACTGTTTGTATCGGTAGAGTTTTCAACTGTTGACAATGGAAGAGCTATATCACACGGGAGAGATTTTAGAGCATCCTGGAAGTCTTCAACTTCAAACATCATTTGGTCAACTGAGAAATCAATACTGGATGGTCTTTTCCTTGTCTTAATTGCCTTGGCTAATTCTTTTAAAACTTCTGAACAACAGAAACTCAATCTTGTGCCTTTTTCTGCAATATGGTTCTTCAAGAACTCAGGTGCCTGTATGCACAAGAATGTAAGGTTTATTTCTCGGTCAAAGTTCTGCTTGATATCTGTTACAATCGGTAAATGCATACATAATTGTTTACGTTACCTGTACTTTGGAGTCGATACAGCTGTTTAGATTGTCAATGCAATAAGCACAGCTGCGTGCTGCTGCACCAATTTTCAGGTACTGACTCCATGGATAACCGAAGTAGAAACGTCCGTGTGCCGGTTCCCATATTGCAAAGTTTGCCTGATAATTTATAGACATATGTTATTTGTATTCAGATATTCAATCTTATATACTAGGTTCACCTGGCCCCAACCAATGTCCAAGCAGACCTGAAACTTTAACCATAAGCCGACCTTTAGATGCTATTTGAATTCAAATATTTAATCTTATTACTTACCATAGAATCTTCAGTTCCTTTTGAGTTGAGCACACACTTGTATCCTTGCAACTTTTTCTTCAAATCATCCTCAGGGATCTTTGGATTTTCTGCATGGCCGAAGTACTCAGCTACATAACCTGTGTGTGAAAATTGTGTTTTATAATTATATAAAACAAGCGAATATAGGAATTAGCTAGACATAAGAATTTTAAGCATATTTCATGGTGTATACCTTCCAAAGAATAGGCAAGTTTTTCAAGGTTGCTGATGGTTTGCTTGTGAAGTTGATCTCCTGCCCAGACAGGCCAGCACAGCATGCTTATGATAATGCATAGGGAGATTCCAATAGCAACCGTACTTAATCTTTGATGCGCCAACATGATCAGCTCATCAACACGGTAGCCTGATATTGAGACTAAGCTGAATGTGAGGATGAAAATCATTGCACCATAATCAAATCGAGCCTTCACTTTTGGTATGAAACGAGTGAAGGTGGCCAGCGAAGCTACATACGTGAAACAAAACCATGGTAAGTTACAATAATCCTGACTATTTTGTTCTGTACCTTTGTCATTTCTTTTGCCATGTAAACGTGAATTGTTGTACTGAGGGAAAACTGCTAATAAGAGAATTTATAATCAACTCACCAAATATAAAAACAGAAGTTCCAAGCACAATAGGCTGATATTTGCTATCACATTGACTTGCCAACCAGTTGATCCCAACTCCTAAAGATCCTGCAACGACTGTTGCAACTGTTCTGTTGATACTTTTGTATATAGTTGAACCTGCGATAAAATCATGCATAAATGAAATTAAATATTAAGTTCATTAATCATGGTGCAACTAATATCCTATCCCTTGAAATAACTTTAACCTAAACATAAAATACATATGTAATTTCTTCAAACTTACCTACTGTGTATTCAGATACAACAACCACTGTCATTACTGCCCACATTGCATTTTTTCCAAGACTCTCGTATAAAGGCCTCATGTAGTACAAGAGTGACACAAGTGTAAGGGCGAGTCCTACTTTCAAGCAATGAGTAAACTTTGTTGGTTCAGCCACACCTATACCCCAAGCTTCCACCAAAAATCTCCATGGCTTCACAATGATCAAACTGTGTAATCTCTGCCAGACTCGTACTGCTAATCCTCGTTTAGGCTCTAGAACCTTCGATGTACCATTGGGCACATTGATCTTCCATTCTAATCCTTTATTACTTACCATTTTTAGTTTATGAGTATGTTTCTAATCATATATGACAAGTACAATTAGTAGTACAGACGCTTAAGCACGTACGTACAGTAAAGACAGTTACAGATATGTAGGTAAGCATGTACCGAAGATTGAGTAGGTGATGAAGTTTTTTGGTAAGAAAATGTGTGGTGTGAGAACTGAGAAGCTGTGAGATTGAAGACACACATACATGCTCATTTATAGCAAGACCAAAAATAGAGATTAGCATGACCAAATATGTGAAGTGTAATCCCACTAATCGCTAATTAATTACGATTTTTTGTATCAATTATCAGCAAAAAAGTTATAGGTCCTTGAAATTGTCCTTTTTGATAAGTGGGAATGATTTGGAGTCTGACGAAAAAATAAGTTTTATTATGGAAATTGACACCACCTTATCATCCTTCAACATTGGAATAAGGCCTGAAAATGCTAGGATATAATCTTGTCTGTCAATGTTTACTCTGGTAATTGATATACTAATAATATTTTTATCAGATTAAAACAAAGTGTATGATATGATACTATGCTAGTAGTAATATATGACTCAACCACTAAGTTCTGTATATGATTTGTTTGTGAGAAGAATATGACTTAATGTTACGCATCAACATCAAGTAATAAAATTATATAACAACTTTGCAATGAACTCTGTCATTACCTTAAATTGCACTCCTGTTTGTCGGTCAACGATCTGCAGCGAATGTGAAACTAATTACTGTGCTCTTGGTGCTCATCAGAAAACCCGAATTCATTAGGTAAAAGCGCGCAATACTAGTTTGGGAACATCATGAACGTATCTATATGTACAGCAAGCGTTGTATATATGGAGAATGAGAGTAACAATGGGTGTTTTTATGGTAATAACATTCTTCTTACTATTCAAGATTCTGCATGCAGCCATCTTACGTACGTTCTTTTGTGAAGTTCTCAACATTTCATTATTGCAGGAATTGAGGCTGAATACACATTTCATTAGCGTCGACTGTCCACTGTCAAAGTGGTAAACCCTAAAATGGTAACACATCAATTATTTTGCTCCAATGCTCCATGCACAAATTAACATTTGTTCAAACGAAAAACTAAAACTAACAGAAATTCCTATCTAATCGTACTATAATCTAGTAAGAATCGATCATATGTACGGTTCGAAAATTCTTGCATCAAGCTTGAACTTTGGGATAATCTTCTATTCGATCGTCTAGATTTAGTTACTGAACGTGGTCCAAATACGTGTACCAAAACTAACTACTAAACCCTGATATCAAAATTTAATTGCGCGCTATATACCAAAAAAAAAAAAAAAGGTAGAAATATGTTTTTAAAAAAAATTACAAACATTATTTGTACGTAGACCGACACTAGCTCCACAGTCCACACTCTATTTCGTTATTCACTTAAGGAATATGCTTACATGACCTTCAAATTTCTAATTACATACAAAGTATAGAGCTTTGCAATAAGTGCTGAATTAAATTAAAGCAAAGAAACAGCATGCACCATTCCTAAGAGCTAGAGGTACTCCCTAATTGAATTAGTTTATTAATTAAAGTACAATTTGTTGTTTATAATTACATGGCCACTTTGAGTAATGACCTAATTATTTTCTTTGCTAAATAATAATGCATTACAGTTGATCGACTTTTTTGTACGTCATTACCTATACAAATTAAAAAGTACGGTTGCACGTACCATAGCTAAGATGGGAACAAGAAATTATAAAATAGGTTTTTAGACTATAGAGGGATTAACCTAATTTGGCACTTCCATCGTTCGTGAGTGCGACTTGATTGAAGTGGAATTTCATTCTGCGTAATTTTGGAGATTAAACAAGTACTGTTGTTTATTTAATTTTCAAAGGCCTTGGCTAGGGTTTAAAGTGTAGACACAACGTTAATCTTCTCACATCATCAAGTGTTTAAACAGATGTAGTTTAACATTCTCGATCTTATTGTAAAGGGAATATTAAGCATTTGATTAACGCTCCAAGATCAACGTAACATTACACTGAAAAGGAAGGAATGAATGAAATTCAAACTTGTGAATTGTGATCATCCTGACAATTTGAGTGTGATACCATCTCAAATGAATATTTTAATCCAATTAAAGTTTAAGTTGATGGTTTGAATATAAATATTAGTTTGGTATAGAATCTAGCAGCGTAGCAATCCTTCTCGCTAGGTTAGATCTTTGAGCATTGCTAGGCTACTCTTAACTTAATTAGTCATTTCGTCAGTCAGCAGTTCAGTCCGAAGGCAGGCAACTCAGCTTGATCACTAACTACAGCTTCGCACTCCTCTAGGTCCCATTAGAGTGATTCTTAGTCCTTCTACCCCGAAACCAAGCAAGCCTTAAGGCTTTCCTTATGAGATGGGATGCTCTATTATAACCCTTTGACTCGTACATATTAACCTTACCGAACTACATGCGTTAGCTAATAAGCTAGGCCTTTGAACATGTTGATATATGGTAAATTTTCATTAATGAATCATGAAAATCATGGTGCCAAATTTAAAAAACTATGCCTCTTCATTAGATCTCAGATACGGAGTATAATTCATAATTTGGAAAATTACCATTAAGTAAGTACGTCGGAATATGCTTGTAGCTTAAAAGCATTATCAATGACGCTAAGTGATGTACCATGTGTGAAAATTAAACAATGATTATCAAGGGCATGCTTTATATATACAAGGAGTAATAGTTTTGTTAACGGTTCATATAGCTCATACGAAATAATATATCCACTATTAAAAGTGATCGATGAAGATTTGTTGCCAAATTAAAAATCACTAAAGTGATTGTGATTGGCAATTAGCTACATGTCTAAATGTCAATTATAAGATTAGAAGAAGGTTTTGGCTTCTTCACTTATATAATTTAAGTGTATATATAACTATATAAGTGGGTATATTCTTTTCCACAAATTTGATGTGAAAAGCAAAGTTACCTATCATCAATAAGCGACAATTTTGGATTTTCAATAATAATAATAATATGTTTGAAATCCATCTACTTAATTACTCGTTACCATGTTGGTAGTATGCGCGACAAATACAATATATTGCACCATGTCATCCACCTTTCTTCCATTTCTTATTTCTTATAATTATTCTAAGGTTTAATTGATTGGGCAAAAAAGATGTAGAGGCACTATCTTCATGGGATTAAGTATTTGCACCTTTTAGGGGGTCCGTTTGGTAGGGTGTAAAATATTTTCAGATGAAAATAATTTTTCATGAAAAAGATTTTACATTGGAAAAGTTATTTTCATAATAAATTTTCATTGTTTGGTCCTATGTAAAAATGATTTTACATTTTAAACATTTATCAAATTGTTTTGGTTGGATAGAAAGTCAAGTATTTCAATGGTAAGGAAAAGTGTGATTTTCAAAGTGTGATGGAAAATGTTTTCCTCCCAATTTTGGAAGAAAATGTTTTCAACATGGTGGAAAATCATTTTCCACCCCAAGTTTTACATTTTATTTATATTTTACCCCAAACCAAACGATGTAAAATGGAAAAACTGTTTTCGGAAAAAAACGTTTTACGCACCTTATGGACCATTGATGTAACCCTAACCATACTTGAGGGGGTTGAGGCCCAAAGATATGGCAACATTAATATTCATTGCGAAATTAATCTTGATTGAGTTTTATATTTATAAACAAAAAATATACTTATTATAATTGGATAATATATTCTAATAATTACTTTACATTATTATGTCTTTAAATTTTTTAAAAATATTGTATTTGAATTTATTATATCTAACTTATCATCAATTATAATTTATTATTTTATAAAATTTTATTTAATATAATAAACGTATATTAGTTTTTTTTCATAAAATTATAAAAAAAAAAAAAACAGAAATTTTATTGTTAGATTACATGTATTAGGTAAGATGAACAATAAATAACAGTAATAATAATGTTATAGGATTATGATTAACAATAAATAACAGTAATGATAATTTTTACATACTATCTTCGCTTTAGGAAATGTACAAAAAAAACTTATTTATTATGAGATATAAAAAAATTCACCTGTTACTCATTTTCTAAACAAGAGGTAGTAATGTATTTTATTGTATTCAGAATATGATTATTTATATAAATTATAGTTATTTTAAAAATTAAAATAATCTACAAATTTTTTGTGAATATTTATTAAGGTATAAAGTAATTATTTTTTATACTGTAAGTTGTGCATCACTGCATCGCACCACTATAATAATCTATTAAGTACAGATCATTCATTTTTTATTTGATTTTTTTTTTTGCAATATACTTTACGGTTATATACGCATATTATCATGGTGGTATATTGTGAATTGAACTCTTGTGCAACAATAACATTAGCAATAAAACATATTACAACATACATAAACAAACTTAAGTTAAGGAACCACAACATGCAAAATAATAATACTTTAAATTACACTCGATTTATCTTACACCTCAACAACGGATGATATTGATTTCTTGACAATCTTATTAAGGCATACATCTCCTATATGTTTATAAAATTGCTCACAGCGAAGCATGCTTAGCTATGAAGTTTCTTAAGAAATAGCCTCTCTAAAAGAAAGATGCATCTTATTGGTATGAGTAGTAAATATAATCATTTTAAAGCAATCATTAGGGATATTACAATTAATGTCACCATGAAAGGAGGAAGTAGGGTGTCTTTGGTAACTTATTTTATGAGTGATTCTTAGATAACCAAGAATTTAAGAGCTCTTTCCAAAATTTTAAAAATATATAAGAATTGTTAAAAGACTTTAAGAATTAAACTAAAGTAGGTCATTCATGATTGTTAGGTCATTCACCCTAATTAGTTTATCAAAGTAGGTTAGTTCATTTACAAAACATTAGCCCCAAATCCAAATTAAATACAACCCACTCTAAAACCACCTATTGGCCCATAATTAATTGCTTTTTTTTTTTTTTTTTAAGGCATTGGACTAACAATGTCCATAAAAGTGGGGTTATTTTATTTTATTTAGCCTAAAAATAAAATGGAGAACAACAGAAATATTCACCCAACAAATAGATATCTACCCTAAGTAACCTCTAAATTTATTTTATAATTTAATAAAAGTGAACAATTTTCCTAAATAGTCAAAAATAATTAATCATAATTAAGAAAGAAAGATCATAAGAAATGCATGAATCCAGGAATTAATCAATCCACCCACTCATTAATCAAACATAAAAACCCACATTACGCAACAACAAAGCAACATCCTCTAAACAGGAAAGAGAAAAACACACACAAACACAATTACACAATTATAAACTTCATTTCTTCGATCAAAACCATCAAAATTCTTTTTTTTTTTTCCTTTTATTCATCCTTTTTAAAAACCTAATTTCATAAAAATAAAAAATTCAAAATTGAGGTTTAAGATAGAGTGACGGTTGATCAATGGCGAATTTGTATGTGAAAGCATCACCACCAGCGGATCTAAACAGAAACACAGAGTGGTTCACATATCCTGGAGTATGGACAACCTACATCTTATTCGTCTTCTTTTCATGGCTTCTTGTTCTTTCTGTCTTCGGTTGTACTCCTGGCATGGCTTGGACCTTCGTTAATCTCGCTCACTTCGTTGTATGTTTTTTTTTTTTTGGCGCTTTTTCTTTTGCTGTTAATTTTGTTTTGATTTTGTTGCGATTTCATTTGATTTTGTTTTAAAATTGGAGGTTTTTTTGATTTTTGATTGTTGCTTTGTTTGAATGTGTTGAAAGTTTTGATTGTGTTTGTTTGAATTTGAATTTTGTGTTTTGAGGTTTTTGATTGTTAATAGTTTGATGAGTTTTAGTAGTGCTTTCTTCTAATTGAGTTGTTTTTGGAGGAGTATATCGTTAACTTGTACTGTAAGGATGAGGTGGATTTCATGTGTTTGCGTTGTTAGTAGCTTGATGGCGAAGATTGGGAGTTAGTAGCGGAGAAATGCTATGAATTTAGAGCTTGTACTATAGTTTAATTTTGTAATTTTGTGATAATCAAGCCTCTAGAATGCTTGATACTATCTTAATTCCGTATTTTATCATTTAACTGTTACAAAATTGTTCTTCTTTATATGTTCATCGTCGCTTATTAATCTATGTCCAGCTATGTTAGTTCCTAACAGTAGAACATGGCTTATAGAATTGTGAGATGAGTTCTTGAGGAATGTAGGAGTTGTTCTCTTATAGGAGGAACTCTTTTCTCCGGTTTTGTTAGCATCTAATGAAGTAAATCGTGAGAAAATGTCTACTTGCACTTGTTGAATCTGTGATGTATCGAGCCTTATTTTTGTAGTACTATTTACGGTGAGTTTTCCACCCTATGCAAGGTGTTGTTCTCAATCTTGCTTGGTGGTGTTCTCATATAGTCAGAATGCAGGTTAAGTACTTTGTAGCTTTACTTGGTTGTTGCTACAAGTAGCATATTCAGGCTTTAGGGCTGTTAATGATATTTTAGTTCTCTTTAGAATTTGGATGGGATTACATAAAACAATAGGGTTAGAAGTCATAGATTTCAAAAACTTGCAAGCTATGAGAGTGTCTTAAAACTACCAGTTGGATTGCATTACCGTAACAGTGAATGGTACTACCTTGGACACTATTATTGTAAGAAAACAAATAAAAATATGCAAGGACTTGATTTTATATCATCTTGAACTACCTTGTGTGCCTTTTTTTGGCCTTCAACAACACGGTATTCTTCTTTGCATGCATATTGCACAACTTACATGGCAATAAAAATCCAGTAACTCTTTTTTTTTTTTGTCATTCCTTTCCTCAGTATGAAGCATAGTTTTTATTTTATTTTTTCATATACTATCCTTTTGATAGATATTTTTTCTTTTTGACAAATTGATGTTTCTATTTTCTACATCTGTACTTCAAGATATTGTAGTGATAAGGTCATATTATAAGTATGTTACCAATCATTTTGTCAAAACTTGCTCATTCTTAGCCTTGATTCTTTGGGACATTTTGATTCAATTAACCCCCAATCAAAGTCTTAGTCCCATAATTGGGGTTGGGTTTGTCGACTACATGAACCAAAATTGATCATTCCATGTGGTCAACCACATAAAATTTCCTCCATTACTTGCGATTGAGAACCTCTCCTGTAAATTCAAAAGCTTCTTATTTTTTTCTAACACCTTTCAACCAAGTTATTTTTGGTCTCCCTGTACCTCGTTTGAGTTCTCCTTGATCCCACTCTTCCACTCCTCGCATCAACACTCTCTAAGGTCTTTGCCTCACATGTCCATACCAACTTTGGTGGTTTTTTCTTAGTTTGCTTGCAACGCAACTTTACTGCGTATAACTTTTCCGATTCTATCTCTAAAAGTGTTCCCGCACATCCATCTCAATATTTGCATCTCCGTAACCCCTACCTTTTGATTGTGTTCCTTCTTAGAAGCCCAACATTGTGTATAATAAAGTGTTAGCAACACTAGTCTTATGGCAGTCTTGTAGAATTTCTCTTTCAACTTTAAAGGAATGCTTTGATTGCACAACACTCTTGTGTTCGCTCTCTATTTAAGCCACCCTTACTTAATCCTTTGAGCCACATCTTGTTCAATATCACCATTCTTTTGAATGATTAATCCTGGACACCTTGATTGTTCGTATAAATTTTCATGTGCTTGCTATAGATGTGTCATCCAATTGAAGCATTCTCACTAGTTGAAATGAAGTAAATTGTTGTTTTAGAATGTTGTATATGTAAAGGGGTCCTCCATTCCTCATACATAGTGAAAATCCCATTGTACTAGATGTAGGGAAGAGCATTTGTAGAAGTTTTTGGAATGAAAAGCTCAAAACTTCCCTAACCTTGCCGAGGATTGGTTATGTCTTGTCATAGGATTACCAATTATGCAATTCTTCACTCCCTTCCCTTCGACCCCAACCCCAAAAGGACCTTGAATGGCTGTTTATGCATCTATGTCAGTTTGGTCAGCCTTTTAATTATCTATATCTGAAATTATAATCTATGTTGATGGAGAAAATTTGGATTTTAACAATGTTTAATTTCAGTTTATCTCCCCCTTTCCCATGCTTCAAAGAGGAGAGTTATGACTTGTGAAGATAGAATTATTCTACAAATATTCAGAACATTTGTGTGAAAATAGACTTAGAAGTAGGAACTTTCTTCATGTATTTCTTTCATTATCTTGGCGGTCTTCATGTATTTCTTTCCTTAAACTTGGCGGTTTACCTTTCGAAACAAATTTCTACTTATCGGCTTGTATTCTTTTGCTGTCCAATTGACGCTCTCAATTCTCAACTCAGGTGACATATCATTTTTTCCACTGGAAGAAAGGGACTCCATTTTCTGATGATCAGGGAATATATAATCGCTTAACGTGGTGGGAGCAAATCGATAATGGGAAGCAGCTTACACGCAATAGGAAATTTTTGACTGTTGTGCCTGTGGTACTGTAAGTACCTCCCAAATCCCTTTCTAATGTTGGATTTAATGCAATGTGTAGATGAGTTTGTTTTAATGAGTTTGTAGACGACATTCTATCTCTTAGATACAATGGCCCTCTTCAATTTGATCACTTCTCTCTTTTTGAGTAGTTTTTTTGTTTTCGTCTGAAGTTAGCTATTAGATCCTATCATTCGAACCGGTAAATAAACCCTTCAAAGATTCAACTTTGGTAGACCGAATATGTTTTGGTTGGAAGGTGTTATAAAAGATATGGATCTTTTGGATTTACAGGAGAACAGGGTACTTGATCACAAAATATATGAAGCTTTTGAATTTATAGGGGAACGTGGTACTCGATCATAGGAGATGGAGGAGGAATAATCATGTGGATGATCGCATGGAATTATCAATTTTGTTTCATGTAGCTAACCTCAATTATGGGACTAAGGCTTTGATTGACTGAATTTGTTGATGGAACCTAAACTTTCTAGAGTATAAAGCACCTGCATATTGATGGACTCAAAAGCTTTTAAGCTAATTATAAAAGCGAAGGGATAAAATAGGATAGGAGAAACAATTCAAATGCAAATCTATATTAGTTCATTGTTTGGCAAGGTACATAAATGTAGGTGTTGGTTAATATAGGTTTGAGAATGTGAGTTTGTAAATTTGTGCTTTTCATGGTTGGACATAAGAATGTTTTATACCCTAAGGTTTTGTATTTATTCTACATTGGTATTAGAAGACCACATCAAAGTTTAATGGGCAGACAATTTATAAAGGCCGATGGTGATGATTTTAAGATTGATGATTGAGTGTAAAATATTGAATTTGATAGATGAACCAAACACAGTGGAAGGGTACTTTGAATAACAGTACATAATGAACGAACCTCGGGAATCCAGGAGAAGGGTTCTTTGAATAACAGTACAATTCTGAGAGAGAAGATGAGGGAAGAGAGAGCGAGCAAGTATGTACTATGTAGGAAGTGATTTATCTTAGTGTTATTATAGCAAGGAGATTAAAGGTGGACTATTTCCAGAAATTCAATCTTTGAAAATTAGGATCTTTGAAAATTAGGGTATCTTTTGTGAACCCTGAAATTTTCCTGTCTCAGTGTCATGGTGTAATGCAGGATGTCTTTCAATTGTTAATATGTTTTGGTAGTGCTTGTGTTGGTTCTCTTTTGTATGTCTTGGATTAAGGGCCATGAGATATCCTTGGTAGCTCTTCTGTTAGCTAGATGCCCCATTTTTTATCGAAAAGCATCCAGCTTTAAAGGTTTTGTTGGGGTCAGTTGAAGACATTCTCTTCTATTTTCTTCTTTCCCCCCTTGCAATTTCGGAACTTGTTGAGTAAATGCCTTTTGATGTATAGTGACTAATCATGTTGCACTGGAGAAGGTACAAAAAGTAGTACGTAGAATGATAGAAATAAGGGAAATTTAAATCGGAAAATGTGGAAACATTGTTAACTAGAAAATGAAAACACTACACTTTTGATGATCCTTTAAACAGACATCTTACTTTTAAAACATAACAGTTTTTGGTTAGTTGTGTACTACCTACATTTCCCATATTTGATCCACAAGCACCTAGGTTTTATGTGCTGGAGGTTTGATATGGTCAGTTGATGATCTTATTTTCTATTTCTTTTTTTCTCCCCTTCCAATCTTGTCTTTTTGATGGGTAAAGGCTTTTTGATACACATTAGTTAATTCACGCAAAAGCATGTACAAAAACAAAAACGTAGAATGATAAGAATTAAGAGATGGAAAGCCTGAATTTTAACTGTGGAAACTCTTTCCAAGTGCTAACTAGTTTAAATCCCGAAGCTTGTTCACCTTATTGCGCAAAGTGATACTCAGATTATAGAAAACAGGTGTTAGAGAATTGACTCTGATGAGAGACATCTAGAAGTCTAGATTTGCAAGTCAAGATTATTAGGATAGTGACTATGGATGTGAGGGAAGGTAGAGGAAGGTTGATTGGTCAGGTTTTATGGATCTGCATTTGGAAAGTCATTACTGCTTAAGCCTTGAGGTGTTACTTTCATTGCATTTACTAACTCTAGCCAAAAATTATGACATGCATTTTTTTTATTTTTAAGGCTACCAAGTGTGGACTAGGAAATTGTTGGCCCTTTTTGTGGAAGAGGAGGCTGTAACTTATAGTCCTTTGTGGCTTTTATTAACATTTGTTTCGATCCTTTTCAGGCTTTTTAGATTTTGTTATAACGGTTGATAGTGAAATACACCTCTCTTTCACTCGTATCAAACGGATTATTGCTCACCTTTCTAGATTTTTGCGGAGTAGCATTTAAGTTTCTGAAACGGTTACAAAATGCGCAATATAATTTTAAAACTGCTCGTGTGCTTATAGGTGACCACCATAGGCCTTTTCCCATTTCCCGGGCATCGCAATCGTTTGTCACCTATATTAATATAAGATATTCTATAATGAACCTATCTTTGGTAGGTATTGATGAAGAAAGGTATCCCACAAAGGTATATTGACCTGTTTAAGGATACGTATCGAGATATGTCCACAAATGTGAGGACTTGTGGTGAATTGACGGAGACTAGTTTGCGTTGCATTAAGGGTCGGCATTAAGCCCTTTTCTTTTTGCAATGGTTATATGCATGTTGTTTGCGGATGGTACCGTATTGGTGGGTGAAATTAAGGATGGGGTTTTTGCCAAATTAGAGCAATGAAAGTAAAGGTTGGAGTCTAAAGGGTTTAAGCTAAGTCAGAGTGAGACAGAGTATATGGAATGCCTCGTTGGGACACATAGGGGGGAAAGCGATGCGGTGGTGAGGTTGGGCGAAAAGTTCTAGATATGAGGGAATATTTTAATTATTGTTGGTCGTTACTAAAAAGATGGTGATATTGACCAAGAGGTGGCTCTCGGGCTTAAATGGGTTAGAGTAGCCTCGGAAGTGTTGTGTGGGAGTGTTATATGACAGAAAAATTCCCTTAAAGTTGAAGGGGAAATTCTATGGGACTGCCACACGATAAGACCATTGTTGCTGTACGTTACACTACAGTATGGAATATTGGGCTTATAAGGAGCACATTAAAAAAGGTAGGGGTTAGAGAGATGCGGATGTAGAGATAGATGTGCGGGAACATTCTAAGGGATAGAACAGAAATGAAGTCATCTGCAGGAAAGTTGAGTCGCAAACATTGCAAGCAAATTAAGGGAAAACCGCTTGTGTTGGTTCGGACATGTGATACGGAGATCTCAGGGAGCCCCTGGTGTGCAAGTGGAGGAGTGGGATATCAGGGAGATGTCAAACGAGGTGGGGGGAGACCGATAATGACTAGGTTGGAAGGTGTTAGAAAGGACATGCATGGACCTTTTGGATTTACAATGGAGGAGGAAAATTCATGTGGATGACCACATGGAATGATTAATTTTGATTCATGTAACCGACCCCAATTATGGGACTAAGGCTTTGATTGATTGAATCTATCTTAACTTCAAGCATCTGCCTCAAATTGTCAGTTGTTGACTTCGGCCTGAGCATGTTGTTGACAGCTGACCTTTTGATCTGGAGAAAATTTTGATATCTCTGTTACTTATGGGCTTCTCATGGCAATAAGTGGTAGACTAAACTTGTCAAGTATTTTATTCCAAGAACATCGACGGAACAATCTGTAGCTTTGCAACTTCATTGTTCCACTACCTGTTTACAGGGGTGAACCAAAAAGGCCTTGATGAATCATTGAAGATACTTCCCGTTTTAACATGGTATGAGAGACTTGCAATTTATGCCACATAAGCTAAATGGCTCCTAAGCCCCGCAACCCATGGCAGTGTCACTTGTTGCTTGTAGGTCAATTATACCGGGATGAGAATTTTGTCTAGATGGTCATCAAGTCAGCACCTTTAGTTGAACAGTGACTTAGTGTCTTCATGACACCCTAGTTTATAATAGTGCTTGCTACTGCAACTTCTGAGGTCCAAATCAATTGCAGAAGCTGTTGATGCATCCTTTGTTGAGATTTGATACCTTGTTAGGAGGCTGATGATAACTTAGATTAATAGGCACTTGGCAGTTGGCACTTTGGCAGACCCTAGATGCCAAAGTTTCTCAATTCTGGTTTAAGGGTATTAGGGTATTTTTCATGTTGCTGATTCATCTAATTACTATCACATTGGGACACTCTTGCCTCTAGAGTTTAGTATGTTTTAGGCTCCGTTTTTCCAACCATGATGTAGATCTCAAGCTCAACTCAGCATTATGATGCTCGTCTTTGTTGTAGGACTTGAAGACGTCCCTTGTTTAAGTCTCGCCCTTAACTTTTCACTGGATGACACAGATACAACAATTTAATAGCCTTTATTAATAGCAGAAATATTTTTTTTCCCGTTATACATATATTTTTGACATTGTCAATACCATAAAATAAATCACCAGCATTACTATTGTAGCCCTACTATCAGGGGCTGGCAGTGACTTTGAAACAAATCTACTTTTATATTCTGTTTTGCTTCTGCCATAGTGCCATGTGCTTGACTCTTTATTGGTTGGTGAATGGTGATAGTGCTCTGCAGACTTTTCCAAAACGAAAGATTAATCATCTGTTTCTACTTTCTGCTTATGCTGTACACTATACAAATATGACATCCAAACGCTGATTCGCTGTCATTATTGTTTCTATATCTGAACACCGAAATATCGATGTGCCTATATCTAATGGAGATATGTAATAGTGTCTTTTCCTTAAACTCTTTTTGGGAAACTGAGGTAGTAGCAACTGAATGACCTTCCTCAATTATTGTATGCCTTAGAATTTTGGTACTGTATTTGCAATTTTGTGAGGACCTCTTTTCTAAAACACTTCAAATCATGTTTAGGGAAATACTTTCTTTAGATTCCCCATTCCCTAGTGTTCTTTTAAATTTCAAATTTTCGAGGACCCCTTTATTTATACAAGTACATTCATTCAAATAATGTTGGTGACAGATGGATGCTGATAGTCTATTAGGTTGTTGAAAGTCTATTGGTATTGAGTTGTTGACAATAATTTTCAAGTATAATTTGCTGACAGGTATCTGATAGCCTCACACACAACAGATTACCAGCATCCAATGCTTTTCTTCAACACTCTTGCTGTGATCATCTTGGTGATAGCTAAATTCCCACACATGCACAAGGTCCGTATCTTTGGTATCAATGGTGATCAGTGAAGCAGTTTAAGGCGGTCAGGTTATTATAACACTGAAAAGGTGACTTTGGATCCCTTCTCCATCAGCTGCTGGAAGGACACTACTGTATAGGAAAACCAGAAACGGAAACGGTTATGGATGATGTAATGCTTTTGTATCACCTAAACTTGCGTCTACTGCCAAAAGAGACGATGAACAAAATAATTAGCTATCTTTTGTACAGGAATATTGCTTGTTCTTTTTTAGGCCTTTGTTTTCTGATATGAGCATGATTTTTGAGTGTCATTGTTTTGTGCCAAAAATCTTTTACTTAATTTACTTGTAATGGAAGAGAAATTTATTTACTGGAGTTATTGTACTTGAATTGATCAAAATCAGCGCATAAACTCCAGACACTAAAGCCTATGTTGAATTTTTATTATTATATACTATTGTATACGGATTTAGTTGAAATTTTTATCTTATGAATGGTTTGTTACGGGGATTTCCTGGTTTCTAATTGTGGTCTGGTTTTTAGGACTTTAGTTTGTTAATGTGTTTTGTGATTGACAAGAAGATTAGATTGGTTTGTGATATCAATAGCTCTTAAAATCATTAATTTTATCCTTAAATCAAAGTAGAATAGTCACTATCGTTATGCAATCAACTTCTCGAGTACTCATATAGAATATTGTCATACACTCATACAGCCATAAACTATGCAGACACCATGTATAGTGTTTTCTTGGTTCATAGTTGTAAACTTGTAATAGACATTGATTTGGACCTTCAGAGTTTAAAAAATTGAAAGTAATCATTGATTTGGATGTTGAGCATCAAATCATGTTCTTTTTTACACACTTTTGTTCACTACTTGGTTAAGCTACTCTGTTCACCTCCAAATTATTGAAGTCAACTACGAGTTTACAAGTGATACATAATGTTTGTTTAAGACCATCTTCAATTCTATACTACTTTGTACTTTATTATTAGGAAAATGTTATATATAATAATATGTCGGGTTATATGTAAGAAGTTATAAAAGAAAATAATAAGTAAGATTAAATATTTATTATACCAATTTACACGTGATTTTTATCCCTTACCTTATCAACAGTCTCATATGAAAAATAAGGAGTAATGCCAATTAACTATAAGGGTCTTTATTCATAATTTTTATTACTGTTATTATTATTTATTTATTTTTACTATGATTACGATTAGAGTAAAAATACACCTGCATGTTGTTCCTAACTTTGTATACAATAATTTTACATTTATACAACTTTAAAAAAGCAATAGATACCTCTAAAAAGACGGAATTTCTCATTAAAAGACAAAATGGAGTATAACATAAGTAATTAAATTGTTGTTGGCCTATAATACTTCCATATTCAACTGTAATTATGATATATTTGTAGAAATTCTTGGCTTATAGATTTGCCTGTGCTAATTATAGAATAGGAAAATACAAAAGTTGTAAACATCAATCTTAAAATTGGATTACGTTGAAAATAAGCTAGGACTTCCTCTGCCGCCCTTATACACATACCTCTAATCCATAGAAAAAGTAAAATTACTAAATTCTGCATTAGAGTAACTACAAGTAGAGTTTGGTGCACAATGACCTCTAATATTTCTCAGGTTATTAATCTCCGGCTAATAAATAACATTACTCTATAGCTTTTTTTTTATGAAAATGATTTTAAAATTTATACAAAGTACCATTATACAAGTAAGTAATAAGGATTAATACGTTGTATTTTATAATAGCGATTAGCGGTAGCGTACAGGTTTTTCTTCAAATGAATTAAAACTTCGTTTAAGTCAAGTTAATTAATTGAGTTTTACAAATAATAAGATAATTTAAGATAAAAAAAAGATGATACTCGTAGTAGATTATTAGAAATCTCCACTTGTAGTGTCTTGTCCGATTCTAGACTTAAAAGTTTCAAGTTCGAAATACAAATTTTAAACACTAAACTATGTGCCACGGTCAAAACCCTCTCCATTACTTTGTAGTTGGTAAAAGTTAAGTATGACTCCTTAGTCCTTATTGTCTTATGGAGTTTTCATTTCACCTTAATTTCAATTCAATTCAATTAATTTTAGTTTCAATCACTTTAGTTCAGTTCAGCTCTAATATATTCAGTTCAACTTTGATCAATTTATTTTCGTTTTTAATTTTCTAATTTAACTATAATTAATTCAGTTTAATTTATTTAATTCAGTTCAATTGTTTTATGATAAACGCTTACTGTTAATTTAGTTCGTTATGCTGTAGAGTTTAGGGTACTAGTGTAGTGAACTAGTGATTACTGTTTTTGTTTCTTTCTTAACCTTTTCTTTTTGGTTTCTGCATTGTTTGGCCTTAAAGTTGATTAATATTAAATATTTTCACAAAGAATTTTCGAAAAATACAAAGTATTGGATTTCACGATTGTCTGTCAAATTTCCAATATTTGACACACTTTGAAAGTTAAACACCTACTTACTCGTTGAATAATGCAAATCTAATGAATAATGATGATTGTTGGCTTAAAGACAAAAACAGTATGGCTTTATGTTTAGAGTAATAAGAAAACGCAACACAACATTATCTATATTTTTTTGGCTGTATAATTAGAAAGAAATTCCATTTATTGTTTGACATTGAACTCGTTCCATATTCAACAATAATCATACTTAAAATAATTGAACTGAACTGAATTGAAAGTTTTTATAAAGGATTAATGAATAGCAAAATAAAAGAAGAGATGAACTGAACTAAAACTGAAGTGAATTGATTTTAAGTTGAAAATAAACAGGCCCTTACTTTATTTAAAGTATGAGCCATTTTTTTGATGTAAACTAAATATGAATGTCTAGTGTTCATGATCATTATGTTTAAATTTTTTAATTCGAATTTTGGAAGTTTCATTTGGTTTTAATTAGTTCGACTTTTGGGATTTTAGGTTGGTCAAAAAATATGGGGGATTGATTTAGATTATGGTTTGAAAATTTCAGGAATTGTGTTAAAAATTGAAAGTTGAATTTTCTTGCTTTATGAACATATTTTACGAAAGCATGCCTAGAAGATATCGGTAAAGCAAACTTCCCTACTAATCAATCCTAATACTTAAACAAGTTGTAAGTCCAGATTTGGTTTCAATTTTGTTAAAATTTTTGGTTTGAATAGTTTTGGGTTGTTGCTAATAACTCGGAGTGAGGTGGTTGTTTGGCAGTTGTGGTGTTAGTGGATGACGTGAGGAAGTGCAATGATTTTGGACGTGCGTGGTTGCTGCTCAATCGGTGATTGAGGTGGTTCTGGAGGTGGGTATTGCTCATGGTGAGCTAATGCTAATGGTGGTCATTGATGTAGTGTATGAAGTGAATGAATAACAAGAAAATGAGAAAGAAGTGCAATCAAAATTGAACTGACAAGTCAACGTCTGAAAAAGTTGGTCAACATGAAAAAATGGCAAATAGGTTTCTTTAGGCGAAAAAAACTATTTTAAGTTTTTAAGTGGCAAAACAATTTTCAAAGATTTCTCTTCTTTAAAATTTGTTTGTAAAAGGTTTCTTTTGCCAATTTTTCGTACGTAGAATCACCTAGATAAATTCTAATAACTCACAAGTTTCGAGCATGACTTACACCCTAGTAGCCCTACTAATTAATAATTTAGAAGTCCTATATTTTAATTGCTCTTTAGCTATTTCGTCACATCTCATATACACTACACCATTTATGGCTCCTTATCAGTATTTGTTATAATAAAAGTTTATCTATAATTGTATATGTTGTGTACTTCTTAGTTTCAAAATAAGGATGATCTCCCAATTTGTCAATCTGACATGTCTAAATATAAGGGTGATTTGCTAGTATTAGTCCATGATTTAATATATGCTGATCTGTATGAAGACCTTCTTGTCCATTAATTTTAATACGCAATTTTTTGTTTTGTTTAAACAGCTAATCGAAGTAACTTGTAAGAATGAGACTTCAGTAATTAATTTAGCCTACTTTAAGAAAGACGCAAAGATCATATATAAGATGTTCACTAGAACACAATGTGACTGAATAAGGGCTCAATCAACCTAGTCACCTAGATACGAAGTACTCCAGAGTACTTAATTTGTCTGTTCCTAAAATTTTTTTGCTACTTATATATAGTTGGATTACCCTACACCATATAAAACGCACATTGTGATTATTTAGGAGTCATTTAAGCATATTAATGAAGGCGAGACCATGAAATTCACAATCAAATTGATTACTTTTAAACGTATTATATTGATAAAGTATATAAATTATTCTTGGCCTTTACCAATTAGCTTAACCTTTTTGTTGAGATGGTACATATACATGTGCGATGCGAGTTGTGTTCTGTAGAGAGTCCATGCCAATATGTCATTGTTATGCACCCTAACACTCCAGAGCATGGTGTGCATCATACTCGATAACTAATTTAACTAACCAACCACAGTGGCGACGGTTCTTCAAATCAATCATATTTTCATCTGATTATATTCATTTGATGCACGTGGTTTCTTACAACGAATCAAAGTATCAAGAATGTCCTTCATAATATAATGAGCAAATGAGCATGAGGAGTAAGTTGTTCGTTCTTTTGTTTAATTTGGAATGGTATGCTTTTATAACTTTTATTTGCATCAAAAGAGTAATGTATCTATCTTTAGAGAGAATTTTATATATGCTATATTTCTATCAAAGCTAAAGACTACGGGTCTGTTTACTCCAACTGAAAATAGCTGAAATGAACTGAAATGAAAGTTTTTTTTTTTTATGAAGGATTAATGATTAGCAAAATAAAAGAAGAACTGAACTGGACTGATGAACTGATTTTAAGCTGAAGTAAATAGGTCCTACGATTATTTCTCACATTTTAAGGTCATACTTGAGAATTTATAGTTTGAATTTAACATTCACTAAATTTACTCTTAATTAGACTTTTCTTTAATTTCTTATAGTTCTGATATTGAATTAAGGTATAGTTCTTACATTACTTCAGTATTTCACATTTTCACTGAACCAAAATTGTTAAGCACTACCGTAAAACCAAAAATATATAACTAAATTAATACTCCGTAATAGTAATTATAAAAATCATAATTAGCTCTTAATTATCGGAGTATATAATAAACTCATCAATTTCATAATTTTAGAAATACATTCAATTAAACAAACAAAAGTCAGTAAAAAAGATATACCTTAAATGTTTTGAAAATTTTACAGTAGGGCTATGTTTCCCTTATTTAGCCAAATTCTCTCGAGAAAATAATTGTAAATGCTACATATAAGTCAGCAATAATTGCACAAAATATGAATTAACATTCATCATTACTTGACATCTGGCTTCCATTGTAGTCAAAACATAGAAAATTGCTGATGAGAAAGTCAATGAAGAATAATCCTAAGGGTCTATTTACTTTAGCTAAACTGTATTGAACTGAACTGAACTGATTTTAAGTTGAAGTAAATTGGCCCTAAATCCTAATTAATCATAATACAATGTATATCTACTATCTAGCTCATTCTGATATATAGCTAGCCAAAATATTACTCAGGTAGTTGATAGTATGACAGCTGATGTGATTATATACTCTAATTGAGCATGAAGAACAAGATTATATTATTCATGATGTTTGGGTTTATTTTTTGCACTTGGTAAAATAATAATACTATAGATATTTGGATCAAATTAAATGAACTAAACATACATGTAAAATTAATTAGATTTACTTTAATGAACAAATACTATAGATATTCGGATCAAATTAAATGAACTAAACATAGATGTAAAATTAATTAAATTAATATAACGTAACTCTCATAAGTAACAACGAACTAAAATTACTCGTATAAAGAAATATGGCTACACACAAGACTTGTTGTGTTAAAGGTAGGTCGACACATGATCTGATACGAGTAATACACTTTAGTTATGATGCATTGCAATTTGCAAAAAGGAGAAGCTAAATTATTCTGGTTGGACTGAGGTGGAGAAATTATCTATAACAAATTAAAGGCCAACGTAACGGAGCATATAAAGTGCTTATTGGTTTCTTTATTTTCTTTACTACTGCAGGGAACATCTTACTTTTGCTAATCATAAAAGTATGAGAGAGAGTGAAAAAAAGATTAACTAATAAAACAAAATTTTATTTACAAAAATACCTATGTATTTTGCTCGATCAATTTGACGTGTGTGTTGGTAACAAAATTTTCAGCGATCGATCAAACATAATAATCCTTATACGGACAATCATTAATTAGTAGAAAGGAATTAATTGTATATAAAATTACAAAAGTGTCATTTAATTTTGCTATTCATTAATCCTTTATAAAAAAAACTTTCAATTCAATTCAAACTTAGCTGTTTTCAGTTGAAGCAAACATGTCCTTCATCACATTTGTCGATCGATCTCCTTTTGTTTGCTCCTTCGGTTTTCATTTTTGGATTTTTAATTTGTAAAACAAATTAAAATATCTTATACTTACCATTTTTTTATCTTACGAATTTTATCTTTTATTAACTTTATTCGACAAAATTTTGTACAAAATCAACTTCTCCCTCATATGCAACAAATTAAACACAAACAAGTAGAAATCGAAAAACATTATGCAGCCTAATAATTACAAATAAACTAACCTGTACTAAAAACTACAATATTTTTCTTCACTAAGATGTTTAATTGGTATAAATTTGGAATATCAAAATTAGTTTAAAACAAATAAACCCTAATTTACTTAGCTTTGAAAATACGGTATCACAAAAAATAATCAATACTAATAAATAAACGTATAAAAATGAGAGAAAGGTGAGCAGAGAATAAAAGCTTTCCCTATCTTCTGGTCAAAAAGCAGAAACCCACCACAGGACACACACACATCATATTTCCATAAACAAAGAATATTTTATACGGATTATACGTTTCAAGGCGCTCCACCATCTCCATTTTACATGTTAATTAATTTAACTTGCTTCAAAATTAAAATTAAATTCTCATCGTTACTTTCATCAATTAATTAGAATAAATTCAGTCTGAACATGTGTAGATGATTAACATATATTCACACTATATATCGATCTTTTGTTTTAGCTCAGGTTGCAAATACAATTTTACTTGTATATAATATTTCCATTATTCCGTCCGTATACTATTTCGTTTGTTCCATATTCATTTAAGTTTATTTGAACAAAATAGGCTCAAAATTATGTTAAGATAAGAGCATAAAAATCTAACAATATATGTTTTGATCGAGTACGGTAAAACCATTTCTTGTGTAATTTTTTTTTTTGTTTTTTTAGTCAATTTCGGTTTGAAAACAATTCTATATAAGTTCATATTCAGCCTGTGATGATGAGTTTAAAATACAATTCAATTAATTTCAAACCATTTAATTTAGGTCAAATCACAACATTTAATCCAAATAAATAAGACCACAATTTAATTAAATAAACTCAGATAATTTGAAGGAAAACACGAAACGAAACGAAATTAAAGAAGTATATATGTAGAGGGATAATATATACAATACAAATTAATCAAATGTAACTCTGGGTAAGAGAACATACATACATACATACATACATACATACATACATACATACATGCATACATACATACATACGTCAAAGTAAATCCCATGTCATAGTATTGCATATAGGTGGGCATAGATAGTTACATAGGCCTTGTTTCTTACATCATAAAGTAAAGAGGCCTACACATAAAGCCATCCCACAAACAATCACAAACATTCTTTCTTACACAAATTAACTTCATTTGCAGACAAATTTAAATAAAAAGGGTGCTTATTTTCTTTCTACTACCTTTTTCTCTCTTCTCTTTTCTTTTCATCCCTCAAAAGACATCATCTGCTTGCTTTTCTCTTCACCTTTTTTCCCCCCCATATAATCTCCTTTTATTTTTCCCTTTGGATTTTATTCATGGATGCTGCTCAATGGCAACAGGTATTATTATCACTTTTAATCATATATAATTAATTAATTAATTAATGTTATTATTTTTTCATGATAATTAAATTAAATTTTTTTGGTTTCTTTAGGTTAAAATTCACTGAAAATACCTCACCCAAATTAAAAGATCCACAAAGTGCTTTCCACCAAAAAAAAAAAAAGAAAAACTTTTTGGTGAAAAATTTGGTTGTATATGCATGAAACTTTTCTCTGAAAGATGTTCAATGGAGTCATTTCTATGTCTACTCTCTTGAGTCTCTTCCCTTTATTTATTTATTTATTTCATGTTTGTTCTTGAACCATGTAAAAGGTTTTCACTTTATTTTTATTGCCTTTTCCTCTAAACCCTTTTTGGTTATGTGATGGATAGATGAAAAAGGGGTGTTTAGAGAAAAGTTAATTTTTAGTAATTATTATGTGTTTTAATTTACTATACTAGCTCTTTTTTTTTTCTTTTGGTGATCTCCTTTTCAATTCAATCTCAAAATCAATTAAACCTATAGTATACCATTAACTTTGGTTCAATAGTTCAAAATTCAATATTTACATAATATTGTTACGCGCACATATATAGACACCCTCTAGCTGAAAGTGTGTTTTAGTTTGTTTAATTGTTATTCAACTCGAATTTTCTTTCAAAAGCAAGTGAGATGATCATCACTTTGATGTGTTATTTTCCTTTAAAAAAAAAAAAAGTTTTATTTCTTATTACTTTCTCATTTCTTGGTTATTGTACTGTGTGGGATCCCATAGCATCAGCAAGTAGCTGCTTTTTCAAGGCCAATGGAAGAAATGATACAAGTTCCAAACAACAACAACGACAACAACAATTCAAGGGCAACATCAACTATTCCAGGAGATCAAAGAAAATCAAGACCACAAAAAGATCAAAACTTGAATTGTCCAAGATGCAATTCAACCAACACAAAGTTTTGCTACTACAACAACTATAGTCTTACACAACCAAGGTATTTTTGCAAAACTTGTAGAAGGTATTGGACTCAAGGTGGCTCTCTTAGAAATGTTCCTGTGGGTGGTGGTTCAAGGAAGAACAAAAGATCATCGTCGTCGTCGTCGTCGTCAATCACATCATCATCATCAATCACCACCAATCATTCAACTCCTAACATCATACCCAATAAACTCATTCCTGATCTAAATCCACCAAACTCCTTGTCACACTTGATTACTGCCTCTCAAAACCCTAAATTCCTTGAGGGTCAAGATCTTAACCTTGCTTTCCCTATTCAAGGTATTTTTCACCCTAGTAACAATGAAAATAATCATGAGCCTATTAATATTATGAACATTAGTAATAATAATAGTAGTACTAATCATAATACTAATAATAATAATAATAATAATCTATCTCCTAGTAATACTACTAATAACAATACTAGTAGTAATACAACCAACACTTCTAGTAGTCATCCAATATCAGCACTTGAGCTACTTAGGACAGGGATTGCTTCTAGGGGAAGTAGCTTGAACCCTTATGTTCCGATGCCGATGCCGGATTCAAATACCTTGTATCCATCAGGGTTCCCAAATATACAAGAATTCAAGTCTAATATGAGCAATGTGTTTTCGCCTTCCGGTGATCATAACACTATGGTTGGATCCGGAGATACTAATGGTGCTGCAAGGCTTTTGTTTCCATTTGCTGATATGAACAAACTTGCTACTTCAACACCACCACCCACAAATCATCATCAACAAGATATTGATGATCAAACCAAGGATCATCATCATCAACATCATAATCACCATCATCATCATCATCATCAAGGGCCAACAAATGGGTATTGGAGTGGTATGTTGGGTGGTGGAACATGGTAAAAAACAACAACTTCATTAGAATATAAACTCATAATATATATTTATTATTATCTTTTTTTTTTTTTTTTTAATTTTACTTATATGTTTGGTTTCTGGTTTGGGTTTTTTTTTTTTTTTTTAAATACTAACTTATATATAGGGGTATATCTTAATTGTTGTATTTGATCATCACATTATTCATGTAATAGACTTTTGGAGCTTTTTTTTTTTTTTTTTTTTTTTTTTTTTT
>PYUH01000044.1:5192219-5206374 GCA_016808085.1 Suaeda aralocaspica | reverse complement strand
TTTTTTTTTTTTTTTTTTTTTTTCTTTTTTTAGGGTTTTGGGATTTTTCTCATAGAAAAAAAAGGGTTCTAATTAATGTATTACATAGAGATAGAAGAAGAGGTGAATATATGACTGTAAATCTTTTAACTTATAGATCCATGGCCTATATTCATACCTTCTTCTATCTAAATCAAACATTAAGAAAAATCCCTTTGTTTAATCTCTTGTATCATTTGCTTATTAACTGCTTGATATGATGATCTATCACTGATAGATCTTAATTAACTAAGTTTACTTTTGTTCTTAAATTTTTAATACATGTATAAAGTTGTTTGTTTGTTTTTTTTTTCCCTTTTACTTTGCTTAGATCTTCATCTTCGTAGTAAAAGATTTGGTGATATAATTACTTACTAGTAGTTCAAAAAACACGAGTACCAATAATGTGACATTCTCTATGAATGTTGGGGTGTCAGGTCTGACATCTTTATCCGTTTGGGGAAGGAGATGAGAGAATCTTCCAGCCTTGAAAACCACTTCCATGAAGCCAATGGGAAATTAAAGTGAAGCATATATATGCGTGTTTGTAGAAAGATCTTATATTATCTTCCGATATAATTACTAGTCTCTTATCAGACGGTCTAATTGTCAAACTATATAATACACAGGCAGTAGAATAATAGTCAAATAACAAATTAAATAAGTAATAAAAGCTAAGTACGTAAAAGATGTGAAAAATTAAGTAGCATGACCAAATATATTTGATAATGTGGTGTGACATCCAATGGAATTTAATCGTTGTTGCCCATTAAATCTCAAAGAAATCTCTGTCTTTCTGTTACTAAATCAAGATTCATACAACTTGTTCAACTATATAGTATAACTTACTTTATATGATTATAACTTGATGAATTGAACAAATCCAAACACTACATGATATAAACTTAGAAATAATGAGCTAGCTACGACCCATATTACATTAATCCATTAATTAAATAAGATAAGTGTAACAAATTTTTAAAATATATTAATTAAAAAAAAAGTTTACCTGCCTCAACAAAAGCTCACCTAATCACATCATAATTCATGAAGTAGAGGACCCCCCATAATATTTACAATAAGGGTCATCATCATCATATATATCATCCATGAATGTTCATCATTATTGCATGTTTCTTAGTTAGCCTCCTTGATTGTTTTAGTTAAATAATGACTGGTATTACTACTATGATTACTCTAATATAAAAGGTAAATGAAATTTCTGACAATCCCACTTTTTCTTGGGTCTTATGAGGGTCCACCCAACATTCCCTCTAGACAGGCGTGCTCATTAATTATTCTCCCCACTTTTGAGTCAACTTTTTTTAAGCAATCCTCTTATTAGACGGTTTAATTAATCCTCAATTAACAAAAATTCGCAATTAATAAAAATTTATGAAGGTGTAAAGATTAAATCATCAATTCACAATTTAGCGAGTGTTTATACAAACAAAGGGTGTATTTGTAAATATTCTTTTTTTCGATGCAAGTATTTGTAATATCGAGAGCTATTATACATGAACTTGACGTGTGTGGGATATTGCATACACTATTTTTTTTATAGTACATTGCATACACTAAGTGTACAACTGTACACTGTATTAGCTTTTAAATTGATGTGTAAATTAGTGGCATAAAGGATTCATTTAAGTACTACGTATATATTTTAGGGATTATTATCTCTTATAATTTTAAATTATCTTAATTTTTACTCAAACACTCTAATTTATCTTTGTTGTATGTTTTTACACTCTAATTATAACTTTGTTGTATTTTGATTTTGGCAAAGTAAAAACCGTAAGTTTAATGGATACAAATGAAATATTAAACTCTCAATCTCCTTTAAGGAGAAAAATAACTCACTTTTCACAATTTTTTATCATTCCTTAAAATTTACGAGATAATAATATAGTTTATATGCCCTCTCACGCACATGAGAGCCTGTTGGGGTTTGAAATGTGTATCACGTTGACGCTAATACCATATTAAAAGATCATCTCAACCAAAAGCTTAAGCTGATGATTGCAACTCAAAAATAGTTTATATATTCTATCGCTATTGAAAAAAAGAGGGGAGTACATATTTTGCAAAGTGTTTTGGCAGGATTATGAGTCAATGCACCTAATGCTTATAAAGCTAGGATTGAAAAGGTTTGAGTTGAGATGAATATAATTTGATGGACGTACGAATCAACAACTACCTTTCAAAGCTGGTAGTTGTTTCAAACTTTCAATTGCTAAGCTTGTGAATTTGGTGTAAATTCTTTCTTTTCAGGAACAATTTCTACTGTAGAATGTCTACTACTACATGAATGTTGTTGGTGAAATGTCTCTTCGATTGATGGCAGAGATTTCATGAATACAAAAATAATCAAACAATGTCATTATATATTGTAAATTTTTTAAATACATGTATGTATATATTCAAGAGCGTGCAATGATATACATATATATAGCTTACTGTTCAATAATTCTATGTCAAATTTTAAACTATGTTTTTCGATGACTTTTTGACTCTTTCTCAATTATAATTTGTAATAAAATTAAAAGATTATAGCACAATACACCGAGTTTCTTATATAAACTCATTTCAATTAATACATCTAAATTTATGTAAATCAAAAACAACACAAAAATAATTAAACTTCAATCGTTAAATTTAAACCCTATAAATAAATTGACAAAGGGGATAGTAAAAAATTTTATAAAGGGATACGCTTGACATCTTTTTGCTCAACATTATATTTTGTTGTGACTCTTAAAGGTATGAGATACTCAGTGACTCTTTATGAGACAAAAACAAACATTAAAAGGTAAAATCTTACTTTAGGAGAAGTCAAAAAAGGATAATCATAACTTGATGTTTTTTCACATAATTTTCGAACATAATTTCTACATTCTTTCCAATCACAAACACCATCAACGCGCTCTTGAGCGAATATTAATATGCATAATATGTAATTGTTTATTATACATACAAACAAATTATTCAACTTTCACACCCTAATTTTCAACATTAATCGAGCAAATCTTATAAAGTGGAAGATACAAGAATAAATAAATGATCATGTATTTGACAAAATATAAGTATGTCAACCAACTGAAGCCTAGTTTGAATAAATTTGCGGCTTTATTTCAATGCTTCATGAACACATTATTAGTAGTCTTTTCGTTGAAGCATAATTATATACTACCTCCACATATATATATATATATATATATACATATATAGAGGTAGTATATATCAGTAAAAGAAGCGAGTTAAACAATATATAGGTTAAGGCCAAAAGTGCACAACGATTGCCCTTATGTGTATAATTAAAGACTATATATGAATTGAAGGATAGTTGATTAAAGTTTACTATATAAAGACTTTTTTTCACAAAAAAAAATAAAATACGTATATACTACCTTCGTTTTTTATTAGCTATAACAAAATAAAATACGTAGTGGATACTTCTTTATTAGTTATTAGCTGTAATATTTAGATATTATTTGTGAGATATAAAAAAATACTAATATTGCAACTAATATGAGACAAAAGTAATACAATACTGTAGGCTAATAAGTCCAGTAATTAAGGGTTACCAACTTTAATTCAAGCTAGTGAATCATTAAGTATGGGGCGACATAAGGCGACAAATTAGAAGTGGGTGGGACCCACAAGTGGAAAAATAAAATAGCGGTAAAAAATTGAGCGTCTCTGTCCTAACGAAGGGAGTGTTTGGATATCATGCTACTACTGATTGATGGTGACTCGATCAATTGTTAAATCCATTGAAATCGTCCGTAAACTGCCAAACGCGGCCATATCCCACTGCTCCCAATATACTTGACCCCACTTCTTGTCAACTCTTTTTCTATAGATAGAGTATTTAGTTTTTCCTAAAAAAAAATGTATTTAGTTGCTCTGCTACGGAGTAATCATTCTGTAAGGAGCTTACTTTTTGAATCCTATCTCTTTATTGTGTAAGTTGCAAAGATTTGATATAAAATAAAGAGGAAAAATATCAAATTGTTGCAATTAATACAATACGGAGGAAGTATTAATTTTTCTCATGCATCATGCATGCATATTTGTATGTACTTGGAAATTACGTTTTTATTGTGTTTGTGTAAATTTGTTTACTCCTACTTAGCCAACTATATTATATCTTGAATGATGTAACATTAGAGGTTTTGATCACATAACTACTCAAAACTTGCAACATTGTAGTATAAAACTATAACGTGTAAGCTTAACATCTATCTCACTTTAAAAGTTATGATTTTGCTGCCAAAAAAAAATATGTATGATTCTATGGGTAAAAATTAAAAAAAAAAATGGGGTGAAATTTTTTACTCTAGTGATTATATAGTCTAGCCTAAGAATTATTGGAATTGTTTAGAATGATGACTAAGAAAATATTTACTTATTAAATAAATCCTTGGTATTAAACCAATTTACCAAAAACCATTCCAACATTAAACACAAGGGAATTTTTGGTCAAAAAAGCTAACTCAAGCCATAAACTGATAAACCCTACCTACCAAACAGTTAAAGCTCTCAAAACCCCTCTACTTTGAAAACATCAAGTTTAGAAATAGAATTATGAGTAACACTACATAGGCAATGGCTTTTGAGCTAATTTTAACTAAATTAAGGGTCTGTTTACTTCAGTTTAAAATCAGTTCAGTTCATCTCAACTTTTCTTTTATTTTGATACTCATTAATCTTTCATAAAAAAAAAAAACTTTCAATTCAGTTCTGTTCAGTTCAATTCGGCTCCAGTCAGTTCATCTATTTTCAATTGAAGTAAACATGCCCTAAAATGAAACATACTGAAAAATAAATTTAATATATATTAATTCAAAAATAATTGAAATAAACTAAAAATAGAAACATCACGTTAGGTTTTGTTTGAATATCAAAATATGAAGGTATTTTGTTGTCATTTATCTAATTTTTTACAATTACATAATTAAATATATAACAATTAGTTTAATTAAAATGGAAAGAATAGTACAAGACGGTGATAATTAATTTAAATTATTAGTCAAACTTAAAAGAAAATGGGATTATTGTATGTAGCCTTGTTGATATGACTTACTCTTAGATATCAAGTTATATATACACACACATCACACATGACACATACATATATACATAGTAATTGATTACTTAATTTATGTTAATTAAACTTATATCGACAATATGTTCCGTCATTGTAGAAACAATTTCACTTATATAAAAAATAAAAGGAAAAAAAAATCAAATTACTTCTACAAGTTTTCCAAGACTTGAAAAATAATTTTGGTACTCGTATTTAAAATTCATCAAGTAACAATTAATCTATCTAATAATCATTGTGATTTTAGATGAGTTGATCAATTTTTATAATCAGTAGAGTTGGCGCACGTGCATCCAACAGCTTAAATGTGGATCCATCAATGAATTATTATTATTATGCTAGTTAACCTCAAAACAAATGCATAATTAGGCTTAAAAGACTCATAATTATACAAATTAGCATAGTAATATAGCACGCTTATGAATTACTGTATATTGGTAGGTCATTCCCAACATCTTTAGGATACGTGGGTGGTGCATTGAATTCATGATGTACCAAAGAGAATTTGTCTAAGTTTGCCAAATTGATTCAAGAAGCCTGTAGATGACACCTGAAAAGAAAAAAAATACATATAAAAAAAAGAAGTTATAAAATTACTGGGACACCGTTTAAAAATTATTTGGGATAATGGTAGAGAATTGATTCTTGCTTCTCAATAATATTACGTAGTATTAAATTACTGCTCCTTCTGTAGCTTTTTATTTGCTATATTAGGTTTTCGACATTATTTATAGGTGATTTTGCTTGATTCATCTCGATGTAAGCTTTCTAAATATATAATTTTTATATATTTTTGATATATAACTTGAGATTTTAATTTTTAAAGTTGTTTATTTGAAAATGTGAAAAAGTAAATATATTACGTAAAAAAACAGACTGAGATAGTATTGTATAGTATATGGTATTTTTAGTGGTGGTCCAAATTATTGGTCACATAATATTAAACTTTATCTTAACACATGTACCACATTAGAAATTATTGTCGTTTTTACAAGTCCATCTGAAAGTGATGATACAACGGACCATAGCAATTGATTGTCTTAATTGTTGGACGGACTGAGCCTCAAACTAAACCCGCTAATTTGCTATTATTAAAGATTTATTGAACTAATTAAAATTTATAAAACAATTCGATACTTTTAATGAATGATGCCGTATTCATCCAATTCAAGATCACACCACCAATGTCTTTATATTCCTTTTAATTTAATTCCTAATATCTTATCGTTTCACTAATCAATTTTATGTCATAATATGTACATGAAACAAAAATTAAAATGATCAACAATTCAACCTTATAAAGTCTAATCTACCAAGAGCAAATATAATTCGTCAACTTTTTTTTAGTGCTAAAGAACCACGATAGTAAATTGGTGACGATTAATCTTAAGTTTTTTTTTTTTGGAATAAGAAGGGAAATTCTAACCAAACTGTCAGCTATAAATGTACAACTTTAAAATATGATTTATGGGGTTTTGTTTGATTTCAGTAAGTTGGACAAGGCACAAGAAACGACATGTAAAATTGTATAAACAGTGTTTTACACGAACTATTGAATAATTACCATACAAATGTTAGATTTGGGCTGAAGAAGTACTTGCCCAGTTCTTTGGAATTGAAATAAGCCCACTTTAAACAAAGGCTTTTTTATAAAAATAAACTAAACTCTTAAATATTCCAAAATTTTGAACTTTAAGAATGGCCCAAAAAATGTAGATGTAGCCTCAAGAGTCAAGACTGTGTAAATCGTTGATGCCAGTCATACCACATAATTTGAGAAGGGATTTTGCTATCTTTGTAGAAGCACGGAAACGGAAAGCGCCAAAGGTTATAAGGTAGAGCCGTAGAGGTGATCAACTTTAGTCCGGCTTACGAGCCCGATCCAGTCTTTAAAAATACGGGTTTTGGGCATTATATTTCCTGCCCGGCTTGATTTTTGCAACTTTCCTGCAGGCTTTGGCGACTTAAATTTAAGAAATTTGATTAATTTTTTGGGCCCAGATTGAAAAAGCCTAAAAAATCCACCAAGCCTGTCCCAAAATTCCTAGCTTTGGACAAGAAAATTAAGCCCGATTATCGGGTCTTCTTTAATGTGACAAGCCCGGCACAAACCCATGATCACCTCTATTATAAGGCAAGTCCCAGGAAAAAAAACACTATTGTACCTTTTTTTTTTTTGGAAATTATCTAAATGGAGAATACAACAATTTTTCAGAGGCCCAAATAGAGTGTCAAGCATCTTATAGTGAGAAAGTAACAAGGAGCACGGGACAACAAACCGAAAGCCGAAAATGAATGCAAAAGTTGTGTGAGTTCCCTATTATGACCCTAGGGACACCGTGACAAATTGTTGACATTTTGTTTAAGGATCTCGAAACCTCCGAAAATTATGGATAATGAATTTCGTTTTTGGCCTTGAAGGGTTGCGTCCAAAACTTTTGTTGTCATCTTAGTGTCGTTGATTAACAATTTTGAGTCTTTGACAATGTATAGTACAAACAGATTTCCATAGAATTCATGGGGAAAAAATGGATCAAATACTCAAATGCCTTTATGACTTCATCAAGTGCATTTTATGCCAATGAAAATACAATCAACTAATCTAATAATAAGCTTACTTATTCATGCAAATGTCGAATGTTGATGCCATTATTATTTCTGGATTATTTCTCTTCAGGGGAAAATTGAAATAAACACAATTTATTGTTCAATTGTTAATAAGTCAATAGTCATCATCATTAGATGATTCTATTTTTAGAAGTTTGTGGGTCTTTTGGGCCACCACAAAAATCTCTACAGACATTTTTCCTCCAAATATTAAGAATTTTCTTAAGGCCCATTTTCATTTGTATTAGTCAAAGGTATGGGCTTACAGCATGATCATGCATTCATGCTAATTTAGTGCTTTGACTCTTTATGTCTTTTCTTTTCCTCTCAAGAAGTAATGGTGCACGTTTGACAACATTTTTTTTGTAAATAAATTTATATTTAATTTTAAAATCTAGCTTAATAACAATATTGTTAGTTGTTTAAAGTAAAGATTTTATAAACTAAAATGTTTAAATTATGAAGTTATTAACTTTATAAGATAGTGATCACTCTTCAAATTGGGAAATTTTGCGCAACATATTCCTTAAATGAATAACTATTTTGACATATAACAACACTATTCTATTAGAGAAATAGCCAAACAATTTATTTGATTTACCATTAATTTATGATTGTTTAAGAATCTATGTTGCGCTTTTAAAAATATAAAAAAAATGAATGAATATTTACGGGTCGCATTACCTTTACTATGGGAAATTGTCACGGTAATTAATCTGATCATTATATCACAAAATATTACATAAGTACTTCATAATTAAACCACGTAAATTGATTGGATTGTAGTTCAAACAAGCCGCTTATGCTATAGATTAAATCAAACAATTTGATCATATCTACATGTAGATCGATAACGTAGTCAAACAACGACACTTAATTATAGTGAAAGACCATTTACATTTGTCATTAGTTCACCTCATGATCCTCATAAAAAAAAAAAAAAAGTTCACTCCGAGATAATTAAATAAATTGAAAGGATTGGATTACTTACAATGATAATTAAACTTACGTATCATTTTATATCGTTTATAAATATGGCCAGTGCTGGTGTGGTGTACTACTCAAATAAATTTGGTCATCTTGTTCCAAAGCATATTGTTACTTATTTCACACATTTTGTTCCTTAGCTTGACTCCATTCTAAACCACCAATTAAACAATGTATTCATGTATAAGCATGCATTCAACCTTTACAATCATATTGACCACTTATCAAGAAAAAATTACATAAAATAATAATAAAGAACAACTGTCCTTTTGTCCTGTAATCTTGGAGGTGTTTTACTCTTTGGACAAATTACGGAGTATTATTAGGGTTTAGGAACCCCAAATTTATTGTTATAAAAGAGGGGAGGAAAAAAGCCAAGGACATTGGATCTTTCAAATCTTGGATGTTGTCCACAATAGTACTCCGTAATTCATTTGGTTTAAACTCTAAAGTACTTGCAAATTTGCAAGTTGTGCTGTGGAAATTTGGGAAATGTGACATTGACAAACTTATATATATGGGGTCAAATTAAATTAATATTTTCAAATATATTTCTTGATTTCTTCTATGTAATCTAAAGTCCGTAATAATACCGTGTAGTTTTAACCTCATATCAATTAAAGTGACAATCACTCAATTATAACTCATAACCACTAATTAATTAACATTGGACTTCTAGAATTAGTCTCATAACCAAATCATTTCTCTATCTCTACTAGCTAGGATTTATGTAACAAACAAATCAAACAAGTAGATAAATTTTCATTCATCGGTCCATATCGAAAAATATCTTAACGTGAAATGTTTGCCAATAAGTCATCCGAAAACTTTCACAAGTAATAAATTTGATTTCAAGTATTTTGAATTAAACATGTATGCGAATTCTTTAAGGTGAAGAAAACATACCCAAATAGCAATATTTAGTTACGAAAAAGACAGCAGCAAAGTGGAGGGGAGGTAATGTAAATAAAGACAGTTGGGGCTAGCTAGCTAGCTAGCTAGGGGCAATGTATGTGAGAAACATAAAAAAGTGAATCAATGGAGCCAAAAGAAAAGGGCACGCAGAAGGCAGCGCACAAAGAGGCGATAATGAGCAGAAATTAATTAATGAAATAAAAAGCAAAGCAAAGCATTAGTAGTCCTATATGGCTATATATCTCATGATTTGCTGTGTGCTGTTCAAATTAACATACCACATACAGTCTGTCAACAAATTAGTGAAGGTGGTGGTGCATGTAGTATTTTGTAGGTGTAGCCTTAATGAAGGAAGCTATTAGTATATTACTGCAACTAGGCTTTTGGCCTACCTAGTTTAGCTTAATTCAGTCTGACAAACTCTCAGATCTTTTGATTCATTCATTCATACATAAAATTTCATGATTTATTTATCATCATTCATTCATGCATGCATGTGTTGCGCATGGTCCCTTGTCTATCTTCAATAGTCACTTCCCTTGTTGTTAATTATTTGTTTTGATTAGTAATTGTTTCCTTCTAACTTGACTATTTCTGGTTCTTTCTTTATTTCCTTTTTAAGTTTTGTTATGTATGTTGGTACGTGCAACTTGGCCTACGTACTTGTTATGACTTGGTCCATCATCGCTTGCTTTGCTTCATTGTAGATTTGTAGTAAGATTACTACTCTGATGAATTAATGGCAATTTTCTTGATACGACCGGTTGTACAACTAGAGGCAAAGGAATTTCTTTGATCATGTGATTTGGATCTAGTTATATATATTAGCTTCAAATCAACAACTATTTTGCCATTGATTGTATTATGCGGCTAGGTACATGTACAATTGGTTGTACCATGAACATCCTTGAGCTCATGTCCATATCAAGGTTCAATCTTATCATGTCAATCTATTTAATAAACATAAAGCTTGACATGAGCCCATTAATTTTGTGTTGGTTTAAGTCATGATAATTCTAAAACTTATAGCTTATTATCAGGTCAATTAAGTAGTTGTGTCACGTTTATGTCCTTTAAACTATTACACTGGGTTGATCTTTATAACCTAACTCACCTACTCAATAAGCGGGTTAGTTAGTAGAGATTGATGCCCTTAAAATTGGTCTAATTCCTTGACCCAAAACCCATTGATAATGGGTCAAATAAAATTTTGTCTAGTTGACAATCTTGAAATACCTTAGCTTGTCAACTATGTCAAGTGTTTCCACTTCTAAAACTTATACTACTCAAATTATTATAATCATATGGGGTCTTGTTTGATTTATCTCAATGAGTACGTTATTAATATCCAATTATTATAATTTTTATATATACACAATGAAAAATATTTAAGGACAAACAAATACATTGACATATATACAAGTTAAAACGTATCAAACAGATAGGAACGGAGGGAATACACAAATATTTTTAAAGGTTTTGTGAGGTTGGACATCTCACTTAATAGATTGTCCCCTATTAGAATATCATTTCCAACATATGATACTCACTCACTCCTCGCCACAAAGGGTTGAAACAAGATATAGATTGGCATGGTAGGGTAAAGTTATTCCGAGCAATTTAGTTGACATTATTGATTATTGATTAGGTGCGGATGGGAGTAACATTTGCTTCATTCCATCAACATTGTCTACCTCCGCCTTGTACTTTATGGGTCCGTTTGATAGGATGTGATACATTTTTGGATAAAAATAGTTTTTCATAGAAAATCTTCTACATAAGTTTCCTCTATAATTTCCTTGATTGGTTGCACATAAAATGGTTTTACCCTTTAAACATTATTTTTTATTATTTGGTTGAATGAAAAATCAGTTATTTTAATTGTGAGGGAATATGTAAGGTGTGATAGGAAATTGTTTTGCTCCCAATCTAGAGGGAAAACATTTTCAACATAGTGAAAAATAAATTTTCACCTCAAGTTTTACATTTTAATTCAAACCAAACACGGTAAAATAATTTTTTTTAGAGAAAATGTTTTACACCATACCAGACAAACCATATACTATCGATCCCAGATAACAAAATATCTAACAATTAATTTCTAATTTTGTCCCCGGATACATAATAAAAATGACTCGTTACCTCCCATAGTGCCATTCAACAATAGTCACCAAACAACATTTATAACACAGTATCCCATGTCATAAAAATCGATGATAAATACACATGCCATTGTACATTTGTACAATTGTACCATACACCAAACAAAACCTTACAATTTCTTTTCTTTCTTTTTTTTTTTTCATAAAAACTCACAAAAACAAATGTTTACTCTACTTAGTAAAAAGTAACAAAGCAGCCAAACAAGAACATTCGCAACCAAAAACGCGCACAAAAAAAAAAAAAAAAAAAAAAACCAAACAGACATGGCGACCCCAACTTTCTCACCTTTCATCTTCTCCACCAATTTCACAAGTTTCAAGACTTTTCAAATTTCCTTAATTATTCATTAATTAATGCACACTAATTACATCCCAAACAAATTCAATTAAATACTCAAAAAAAAAAACATGCGACTTACTCTTCCTATTGCTGTATTTATTGTTACTACTTTCCTTTATTTTTTTATTCTTCTATCTTCTTCCTCACTCTCTCCTAAACTAAAACATCTTTTATTATACTTATTTTTTTATAAAAAAAAATTATAATAAATTCATAATTTTTGGACAAAATCAAAGTTTTGTGAATTTCCCAAGAATTGTTTTTTTTTGGGGTCAACTCTTAGGTCAGTGTTTACCAATCCCTAACTCTTCATATTAATTTTATTTTATTTGTTTGTTGTTTCTTATATTTTTTTTGTCAATTGTTGTTGTTTCACTATTTTATGTGTTTCACATATTCATTTATTTATATTTTAGTTTGATTGTTTTTTGGTTTCAAGAATTTGGTTTGACCCCATTTATTTGTAACTGTGATCTAATTGCTGTTTTTTTTTATCTGATATATCAAGGGTTTGGTTTGAATTTCAAAAAACTGGGTTTTTAGTTAATTTTTTGTGATATTACTATGTTCAGTGGATTGAAAATGGGATCTGTGATTGTGGTAAATTTGCTGTGAAAGTTGATTCCTTTTCTTGTTTTGTGTATTTTCAGAGGGTTAATTAGAGAGTGGTACAACTGTAAATTTTGGTAAATGAGGGTGCTAATTTTGTTGGGATGTTGTGTTGATTCAATTGAATGGATGATAGTTAATGGGGTTTAAATCAATTGCAAATGGTAAAATGGGTAGTTTGAGTGAAGAAGATGAACATTATTTTGACTCAAAGGATTATATAACCCCTGTGTCAGATCTGGATCAGATGAGTGGAGAATTTGTTCTGAGTCAAGGTGTTGGAAGATGCGGTTCGGAATTTTGGGGTATTTTGGATTCGGAGTCCTGGAACCATTGGGCGAACGGCCCGGAAAGCTGTTGAATTAGATGGGTATAGGTTCAAGTCAAGGGTTTGAAGAGAGGTGAATATGTTGATAGTTCTTGTAGGTTGAGGGGAGGTGTATGTAGTGCTAGAATGTTGGAGTAGTGGAACAGTTTTGAGGGAGAGCTTTAGGGACTTTTGTTCGTCGAGTCAGTCTTCGGTATCATTGTGGCTCGAATGATACAGAGGATGTTGGACATTGCATTGAGGAGAGAACTTGGTGGCGTCGAATTAGGACATTGGAGATGGGACAGAGTTCATTGGGTATGAACTTGGGCAAGACGGTGTTCAGAAGGCTTCGAGAGGTGGGGTCTAATCGGAGCGTCAGTGGGGAGGAGTTTGAGAAGATTTGGTCATCACCATTGGTTCGAGAGCTATGAAAAGAGATGTTGTATGGCACACAAAAATTGTTGGGAAGGGAAAAGGAGAACAAAGAAGGATGGTGAGGAAATTAGGTGTAGTGGCATGTATTGCTGATGCACAATCAGGGATCAACCGGATAGATTCGTTGCCAGTTCGAAGACGTCGAGTAGCTACAATGTTAGGGTCCGTACTATGCAAAAGGCGATCCAAGGAATTTCTAGTCTCTATATGGGGCAAGTATTTGGCATGAGGGTGCTATCCTATACTGCAATTCAGCTCTGTGGGGCGACTCTTTAGCAAGTGCAGTGAAGACGGAATGTTGGGTATGGCAGGTTATGAGATTGCGGAATTGTCATGAAATAGATCCATTTCCTTGATGTGCTGCTTTCCACACCTCTGTTATTTTATCAGAATAAATATAATCAATTCGTGAGCGAATTCAGCTACCTACTCAATGTTGAGCTTCAAGAGACGTAAAGAGGAGAAAATTGAAGAGCTTTTGCCCCCACTGTATACATATTCACCAAGTTCTCGTCACGAATCCCTCGCCCTGTGTCATTTGGCCCGCTAGCAAGTTACACGGCAGATGGCCACGGAAAAACCACTCTTATGAGTTTGGCTCATGGCTCTCTCATGGTGCTGCGATTGGATCCTATCTCCTGGTCACAATAACAATGGGGTCC
>PYUH01000044.1:5102345-5181370 GCA_016808085.1 Suaeda aralocaspica | reverse complement strand
CAAAAAAAAAAAAAACATATTGCTTTCATAACCGTGCAATTTGTGTAATGTTTCACATTGCCTAATGCCTGTGAAAGTTATTGAATATTGATATAGTGAAGTTTCCTATAAATTCTAATTTTGTGATCACAATTATAAAGCTTGTGTATAAAATTATTGATTTGTTCACACAATCGTATGGAAAAACTCTATTGAAATTTTTCACCATGTGATACGTACATAAAATCAACAGCTTCTACCACACCAATTATATTTCTAAAAATCAACCATTTCAAAGTGTCTAAAAGACTCACCTACGTCACAAAGTCGTAAGATGGAGGTAGGTAAGAGAGATGGAGGTAGGCAAGACAGTAACACTAACACTTGATAAATCCATAAATCAAGTGGCAGATAGTGCACTAGTAAATATAACCGATTGTGAAGCTACTGACGAATGTAAAAAATATTCAGACAACAGCCAATTAGCAGACTACTTAGTCCGTAGATGCAAATCCGGCTGCCAAAACAAAAGCATCGAATGCAGAAAAAAAGTGAGGGAAAGAAGAATTTCAGAAAGAAATAAGCAGAGAAAGAAATAGAAATTCTTTGATTATGATGTAAGGCCTAAAAGTTTTCTGTTCCTTAAACATGTAGATGTTTTAGTTTTAGTTTAAGCAGTCTCAGAAGAATTTACTCACGACAACCCAATCACTGTACAGAAGACCTACTACAGGAACTCCTCTGCCTCCATACAAAATCAGTTTGCAAAATGTGATCATCACTTATCAAAAGGCTTGCAATATTTACTCAGGCCAAATACTTGAATAGCTGAGGGTTTTCCTTGTCCCTTTCAATATAATCCCTGGTAATCAAATCCTCGATCCTCTTCTTGATTGCCTTGAAATCAGGCTGCAGAGAGACAAGCAAAAGAGGATAAGACTTCAACACAAGAAGATCTGTTTATTATATATGATTTAACAGCATCGATTTATACAAGTAATCATGTCCCACATTCTCACAGAATCCGTAAGAAGTGATACCTTGAACATGCGGCTTAACTGCTCAACACACTCAGTGATCAATTGCTGATACCCCAACACCTTCCTACTTTTCATTATACGCACTATAGAAGCATCAATGGCATATCGTCTATCTTTGTCCACATCCTCAACAATCTTTTTCCTCTCATCCATTGGGGGGAGAGGAATCTGTGCATGAAATGAAAAAAAAAAAGACTGAGCATTCACCGAGAACATAGCAAGAGAAGTTAAGAAATAGAAACAAGATCATACCCTAATCCTCCTCATTCTATCGGTAAACCCAGAGTTGAAGGAGAAGAGATCAGTCTGAGAGATGGTTCTTGTGCTTGGTTCTTTCATAAGAATTTTGTACTTTGCACAAGACAGTGACTGAAGTACTCTAACCAAGTCTTCATCAGCTAAATTCAGTTGACCAGCAATTTCTGTATAACTCAAGGAATCTGCTGTGTTGAATAGGAGCAGAGCAGCAGCCTATACGGTGATACAATTAGATTAAAACTACAAAATTATAAAAAATAACACATACATCATGGTTAACAAGGAAGAGACAGCTGAGAGATAAAAGAGCAAGAATTCTTTTACTGTAAGTACCTGATAGGTTCCGACAATTAATTCAATTGTTTTCTGACCAAACTTGCCATTAATGTTGCAGGTTCCCAACGAGTATACCCAAGAGAGCTTCCTGTGTTTCGTTTTTGTTTGATAAAATTCCTTGAATACTTCCACACACCTTACCTAGAAGCAAAAGAAAAAATAGGATTATATGCTGAAGTATGAAATTATCAAAACTAACAACAATTAAAACTAAATGAAGCACTGATTACCATTTCAGAAGGAAGGTTAAGATCAGAGGATTTATAACTAGGCCAAAATCCAGTTGTGAGAACTGTAACAGTCAGATCAAGCCCAGGATTGGCATTTGGATTTTGCCCAAGATATTCCTCAAAATGAGTCTGATTCTCCCTCCCCAATGTCAAATCAGTTACCTATAACACGAACAGCAGAAAAGGACAATCTGTAAGATTAATGTCTCACTAAATAACAATGGATGAAGTGCAAAAGTAAAATAACAATTACCATCCCTTCCATCTTTGATGTAAACTGTGCACCGCACTGCTGCTTCAATTTTGTTAAGATACTTCTTTCATGATCATCATTAGCACTCTTGTCAAAGAGCAGACGACGAGATAGCTTCTTTCTATCATAAATAAGAAATAAAAAACATTTTAACATATCTCAGATAGGGTACACCGCTAGAAATAATGAAGAGAAAAAAAAGAAGAGGCTAACCTGTAAAATTCAGCAAACATGTCTTTATCACTAACATAAGCGAGAAGCTTAACCACCTGCCAAAAGAGGGGGACAAAAAGTTAATCACTTTCACCTGAGCAGCACAAAAACTTACAAGTAGGCAAGTAGTAAACTAGCTTGATAGTTTTACCTTCTCAAGTGAATCCTCAATAGCTTCATCACTCAGCTTTTCACTACCACCCTTTTTGAGAATATTATCACAAAATGTTGCCAGTAATTCAGCACTAGAGCTACCAGCAACACCCTTGTTTAAAAAGACCTCAAAAGCCTCTTTCAGAGCCTGCACAACAGAAAGAACTTAGCAACCAAAACTAAAATAGCAGGCCGCACAGCTTTTGGGTGATAACAAGCAAGATTAACTAAGCAAACCTTATGGAAGATGGTGTGGCTGCTGAAGCAATCAATCACGTACACCATGAACTTATCATGTAGCTCTATCACTTTCCTCACAAAGATCTGATAAAAACGCAAACAAGATAAAATTAATCCAATAAGTCAACTCAATCACAAAATCACTGATCAACCAAGTAATGGGTTATGGGACATGCCTGCTCATGTGAACCACCTCCAGCATTCTCAGCCTACCAAGCAAGAAATTCAGAGGGAAGGTAATCAGTACAACACAAAGAATTAATCTATCTATAATTCAATATAATCCATAAAGTCACCTAAATTCAGACATCCAACAATATTAGTTAAATAAGCAAATTTGGAAAAAGAACAATGCACCACATTCAGGCCATTACCAGTAGACCAGCCATAACCTTTCCTTTCACGCAAATACTACTCCCACAATCCCATATTAATTGCACCATGGAATATTTTTGAAGTGTGCACACAAACTAAGGAGAGTGAAAACTAGATTAAATTTTTTTTTTTTGAAGGGTGAGAGTGGGGGCCCACGAGGTATGGCTTGTGGCCTCCCACCATGTACGAAAATTATGAAGAAAAAATTAAATTGTTAGGAAATGGAGCAAAGATTTGAGACAAAAAAATGTGATGCAAAGAATAAGGGACAGAAGGACATCAAATGCAACCAATAATAGAAACATGAAACATAAAACTATAGAGGCGGAAAATCTAATTCTCATTGTTTTCAAGATGACTTCGTAGAGCAAGTTCAGGCTTAGATGACTAGTAGATATGGGTCTTGTAAACAGATAAAGTCTTACTACAGCAACTATCATGTAGTTTCCTTGCACTAAACTATCCTTGGCAGTTGGCAAACCAGAATTGAGCACTTTTCCAATAAGGTGAAACAAATACACGAGTAATGCTCATGATGTGTAAAGTAAAGGGGTTAGTAGCAGAATGCTAAAATTCAGTTGTTAGAAAAACAAGACCAGGGGAAATTAGATACAAAATGATGAAACCACCTGACTTAAGACTTCAACACAAGGCCAAACAGCAGCCAAAGAAAAGAGTATTTCCTATTGTGTGATATGAAGCAAGAAGCAACTAATAAAATAAATTCAACTATCATATTACTTGAATATTTTTGTAGGGATATGAACAACAATGCTTCAAAGTTTAAATGATGATCATAAAAGTGACAGACCTTGCTAATAGCAGCATCTTCTGCCTGCTGAACCAAAGCAGTCCCTTCATCCGTAATATGCTGCAGGTAAACAAATTGCTCAACATCAAAACCTGTCACAGGATAACATGTAATTTCAAAGAAGACATGGGAGGTTATATGTACCTGCTTAAAGATAGCTCCAATAGGTTCCAAACCATGGGGAACTTTACTGTACAACCTGAACATCCTGGTTAGATCATCCACCTAAAAGGAGCCAAAAGGTAAAAGAATTATGTTCATCATTTTACATTTAAAAATTTAATATTCAAATTGGTGTAAACAAATTAGATGAAAATACCTTGTCATCTTTAAGCAACACACGACACCCGGAGTTTTCTTTCTCAAGCAATTGGCTTTCAAAAACCAGCAGTAGCTCATTTTGCACTCTCTGAAGGAAGAAGAAAAAAAAAGAAAAAAGAAACAGTAAGGGCACCAAAGAATCAAACATCAAATAATTCCAATCAACACTGTAATAACAAAATGTCGGGGTACATCTGATGTCTATTGTGTCCTTATATCTTTCAAAAGCCAACAAAATATAATCTTCAACATTTTCAACTCGTATCTTACGCAACTCCTCAAGTTTTAAAAAATCTAGATGTAATTCTTACATGTACCATCAACTACAAACCTTGGTTTTAAAAGTGCGCCTAAGCGCAAGAAAAAGTGCCTTAGACAGCAGAGGCGCACCCTGACCTGAAAGGAGCAGTGAGGCGCGCCCATAGGGTTTTCTAGGTTTTTTTAATAAAAAAAATAATTTTGTCAGTTGAGCCTTGACTTTCCAGATGCGCGCCTAGGCGCAAGGCGCACAACTCTTTTGCACCTTGGTGCGCCTCTTGCCTTTTAAAACTAAGTTACTAACTACTTGCTGTACTGATACCAGGTCATGTCACATCACAAAAACACGAAGTGCTACTAAATAATTAACGATTGAAGATGGAATAGTGTTGCTTTTACAACAGGTTGTCGACGAGCAGGTGTAAGGTAATTTAAGGGAAACTCTTTTGTGGGAGGGTCACCCCCTCTTTATCCCAACAATACATTATATTGCAGAATTAATAACATCACGAATTTTCTTCTTTAAACAATTAGCTTTTGAAGTACCAAAACCCATTAAGTAATGTCTATAAAAACGAACAAGGACACACTGAAATCAAACATTAAATAATTCCAATCAAATCTCCATTATAACATACTTTAATTAAAAATTGCTAATGTCATACTTTAACTAACAAAAGGTTTTTAAGCCTATATGAATTCAATATAAAAATTGTTAAAAAAAAAAAAAAGAAGTTGTCTTGGCACATCTAGATACAAATATCTGGACAACCAAGTAAAAGATAAAGCATGAAAAAACCTCTAGAAGCTTCTCTTCACTACTAGCATGCAAGTAATGAGCCACCCTCTCCTTCTCTTTCTTCAAACACTCCTCAGACTGCATGGCCAGAAGAGAAACAATGAGCAACATATACATTAGGCGATGCACAGAACAATTTCAGTAGAGTAATCATTGTAAACTATACCTTTAACATGTACTCTGGACATGAATCCTCTACAATCCAGCTTGACGCCTTCCGAGAATAGTAGGCAGCAGTATCATCCAGCATATGCTCCTCAAAATCCTTTTCATATTGATCCATTTGCCCCATTCCTATTTCAACAAATATTCCGAGCACATTCTTCAGCAATGCTCGGTCGATATGCCCACCCTCTCTTTCTACATGTATCTGATTAGGAAATTCTGATGTCAGCTACTTTGCAAGCATATGAAAGAATTCTGCCAACACTACAAACAATGAACTTACCAAAGCTAGAACTGCATCCTTCACTCTACTATGAATTTCTTGATAAACCTGATCAAAATCCCCAAATATGTCAATTGTTTGAATTCGTTAAAGAAGTACAAATATAAACAAGCAACTCAACTACCACCTTAGATCAAAGTTTCAAAAAAATGATCTAAAAAGAGAAGAAAAGAAAAGCAACAACAGAAGGTAAATAAGAGGGATCATACCAGATCACGGAAACAACAGTTCCCAACTTCATTAAGTGTAGGAAGGGACCTCCGAGTAATGAAGTAACGGTCAAGGTAATGGAAAAAGCGTGACAGCCACCTTACCATCACTTTGTGATTTGACCATCTCTTCACAAGTTCAATCAGCATATATTCATCATGTTTTTCCATCAAAGCCGGCAATATCTGAGACAAAAGACAACAGACATTGTTAAAAAGGAGGATTGTGGCAATCAAGAGCAAATCAGTTAATTGATGTGGCCTCACTGCCTCAGTCGAATTAATATAATAAATACACTCAAGTGGCGGATCATCTACTTTCATAGCTGTTTCTTTCTTGACCCAGATCACTGTATTGTCCTCTATTCTTAGCTCCTTTCTTTCAGCTGACGCATCTTACCTCCAAGATGTCAAATTTTTTAATGATTATTAAAGAACTCTCTCCTTCGGAAAGTTCAAACAGTTGCCATCAATTTATCTTAGCACGTTGCCATCCAGACAACCAAAATCAAAATTCTTAGTGTGTCAGACATAAATATAAATTCAGTACTTTTGTAATCAAAACATAGTTGAATTTCTAACCTTTTATTCATAATTTAGTAGTATGTATATTGCAAAACTTACAAAAATGATAAGTATGGTATATAGCTTGGTAAATGAAACATCTGTGGAAATGTTCAACTTTTCGGTATGAGAACCCTCTATTACTCCAACTTTTACAAGTATTCCCATTTACCATTATGATTTAGAAGAGATCTACAACAATATATAAGGCAGTAAAAGGTCATGTGGCATCTTATTTTATTAGACTCCTTGCACGTTTTATATTTCTCAAAATGTAGCTCTACTGAGAGGAATATGGGATCTAAGATAATACATAAGCAATCGACTGAACACTGTTTTAGTTGATGAGACAAATCAGCTTTCTATAACTTCAGTAGATTATCAATATCATGATTCTCTTCAAGGCTTGATTAACAACATGACCAGCATGAATTGAAACAGAAAATAAACATACCCAACCCAACTGCCTCCGTCTAACAAAAAACCATTAATTGCAGAAGCATAACAAAATTGGGAGTATGCATAATGTCTTACCAAAATGAAACTGACTGATTTCATTTATTAATTTTTCCTCAAAACAACGAAATAAAAAATTTTAATAGATAAAAAAGAGAAACTATTAAAAACTAAGATTTTGATGCGTCTAGCCACCAAAAACGGAATAACATTCATGCATGGATGCATAGGCAATGTGACAACGTCCATATAGAAGAGCACGGAAATAAAACAGTGTTTCTTACTGTTGAAACAATATAATCCACAAAAGCCTGTTTGTAATTATCATAAAGTTGCTGAGAATAATCATGTGGAGCTTTCTGGGTGCACATGTCGTATATTGTTCTGCATTAGACTTTGCAAATTAGCATCTTACTATGAAAACATAACAATGACAAATTGTTCAGCGGAGAGCATACTTACGTGTAAAGCGTAATGTGTTGTTCAGAGTTAAAAGGAGGCTCATCTAAACCTTCAAGAATGTTCTTCAGTTTCTTGATCCCTTTCTCCATATAACTCCATCCCTCCTCTAGTTCTATGGGTGGTTTACGGTCAGCCATTACCGTACGTTACCTGATATGCTCAACTGTGACCAAGAAAAGCAGCGGCATCAAGTACATCAATTGATTAAATAATAACAACCTAATGAGATATGTGATTCTCAGAGACACATAATAGCATAGATTTATCATAACAGCACCCACAATGGCAATATGACAGCGACACAATACATGTGAGGGGAGAGAACATGCAATTAACGCAAGAAGAACTTAACATGTGGGCCAAACAGCAAACATGGAAAACTGGACATAAGATATACAAAAATGCTAAGAAAAGCCAAGCAAATGCATGACCATAATGACATTTATAGGCTTGTTAATGACCATTACTCTCCCTATTTTAGATAAAGTCGACCGCATCAGCTTTTTACAATTGATCCTCATGAGCTTTTACTATAAAGATAATATTTCTTACCATCTAATCATCTATGCAACTCATGTTGAGTCCAATACAACACTATACTTCAATTTAAAGTTTGACTTTTTCTACGAAATAGTCGAGTAGGACACTTGAATACCTGTCGCTTAAACTGAGTAACATAGTCACCACAATATCTTAGTAAATCCTTTTTCAAAAGGAAAAAATAATCTTGCAAAAGTAGTTTTCAATATTAAAAACTAGACATGAATCGCATAATATTTCCAATAGCGATTCAATGCCGTGTCAGCACAGTACCCATTAACCATCAGAGATCAAATGTTTTCCACGATACAATCAATACTAGGCACTAAAACACAAGGCAGATGTTTGCAATTCCCCACGTGGCGCTTCTTTGTTAACAACTCTCAACTCTAATAATGAATCCTCTTAAGTTTAAATAATTATTTATTAGGAATTGAACACATGACCTCTAAGTTACAATGCAAATGGTCTGTCAAATGAGCTAAGCATTTATATTGCTTATTCTGGTAAACCAACTTATGATATGTTTATGAAAAGATTTTGCTATAAAAAATCTTAAAATAGTCATCACATATTTCATCCAATGATCCACCGGTTCAGATAACTAATTCAATTCTATGAAAAATAAAAATAAAAAAGCCTTGAATGACGGATAGTACCTACCAATCTGTGTCTCATATGCATAAAACCTACCCTACCAAGTCTCACGCCTCAATACATCCAACAAGTCTCACGTTTTCTCACACAGTCACACCGAATACACATTCCTCCACGTTATCTCCATGAAACTACACATCTACAACACTTACCAACCAATTTCATATCAGCCGTTACTCTCCTCTTTTTCACATCACCCACGCTATTTACACACATAAGCATTACAGCTTCTACCTTTCTTTACAACCAACAAAAGTAATCTGTGTAATTTAATCCAGACTTTTCTTCAGGCAAAAGATTAACCTAGCCAAGACTTTAAACATAGTTCAATCATCAATCAAATATTTGCAAAAATAAAGACATCCCAATTTCCACATCCTCAGTATTCAGAACCAAACCAAATCAAATACTATAAAAATTCCAAAATTACAAATACTAATGTCAATAATAAACCATGTATAAGTGAGTCTAGTATCGATACAAATCACAACAACAAACTCGCTTTACTTCAACACATCCAACAAGTGTCACGTTGTGTCACACAGAATACTTGCAACTCCGCGTTATTTCCATGAATCTACTCGCCTACAACACCAACCAAACAGTTTCATGCCAACTGTTTCAATCCTGTTTTCTACGTTACTCATACTATTCACACATCACAGAACATTATAACGCCTGCCTTTTTCCACAACCAATGCTAGTGAATCTGTAAAATTCAATTCACTCTTTTCCTTATGGCAAACCTAACTGTTATTTCAACTAGCATTCAACCATCAACCAAGTATTAGCAAAAACATTGACATCTCAACTCCAACATCCTCAGTCATCAACTACAACTAAAACACCAAACTAAACCTAATGCAACAAAAATTCCACCAATCAAAATACTACCATCACCATTAAACATGTATAAGTTAACCTAGTATTGAATTTCCATACAAATCACAGCAACAAACTCACTTCACAATAAAAGTCCGATCAAACAACTCAAACGCATTCAACTCAAAACTACTACAATCGCTCGCAAATAACGAAAACAAAATCAAAGACATTCAATCGAAAACTTATAAAACCTCTAGCAAAAAACGAACAAAATCAACACATTCAACTCAAAAAAGTACCATGACTCGCAAACAAACGAACAAAATCAACGCATTCAACTCAAAATCAGTACAATCACTTGCAAACATCGAAAAATTGAAATTGAATTTATTATTTCCAACATTAAACTCAAACGCATCAAACCGCGATTATCGACACAAAACCTTAGCAAAACAAAAAGTTCAAACAATGAATTCCAGCAAAATTACATGGAAAAAAATAAATAAAAATAAAAAATTAACGCAAAAAATCAAACACAAATTCAACACTTAATCATCAAGTAATCGAGAATCTAAAAACGCAAAAGCAAACAAAATAAAAGAGAAGATTAAACAAATTTAAAAGGAATAATAATCAAATTACCGTCAAATTTAGGGTTTATGAGGATGAAATGCGGAATTCCTTAATGCAGAAGATTCTTAAGTCGATGAGAGAGAAATTGAGGAAAGATTGTATTTTATTTAGAGAGAGAATAAGAGAAGACGAAGAAGATGACTCATGAGAGAGTTTTTTTTTCTCGACTATGAATCCCCTGTGTTTTTTTTTTTTTGTGAACCCTCCCCTATAAATATATATATTATTATTAATTAATTAAATCTTTTTTTTTTTCTCGTTGGAGAAAATATTTTTACCAAATTATAGAATTTTGTGAGCTTATCATGTTTTATTCGAGTATGACGTATGGAGTTATGGACTCCTAAAATTTAATTTATTTTGTTATAGAAAAATAGTTTGTTATCAATTAGAAATATAATTTACGCTTATAGCAGTTGAGATATTAATTGGAACATCATTGATCTATTGGTAATAACGCTCATTTGGGATCTTATATGATTCGTGTTAGTGTATACTTTCTAAATATGTAATTTTTATTATATTAAACTCAGTATATTAATATTGTAAGTTGCATCTTGAAGATGTGAAAAAATAAATATAGTAATAAGAAAAAACAGATGTAATATATAATATAAGAGTGCAATCACGTCAAAGATTAGTTTTGTACTCTGTGAGTCAAAGCTATGATGTTGAAACGTCGCCTAATGAGCAAAAATTAGGCTTGAAATTAATCTTGACTATAAGGTAGCATGGAGTACAAAAGTTACATTCGATTAGTTTTCAAAATCAGTTGTGATGATATATAGTAGGCCAAGGAAATGCGAAAATAGAACTTCAAGCTACCTTATTACTTTTGTTATTTTGGTAAGGTTCGAAAAATAATTTTTGTATTCACAAAATTGTGAACATCAACCTTGTTGCTTGTAAGTTGCAACAAGAACAAAATTCTTATTACTTTGTTTTGATAGGTTTGAATCAAGAAGCCTAAGTTTTGAAACTCAAAAGTCTATATATATCCTAGACCGATAAAGCATACTAACACTTGGATGTAAAACACAGATAGTATAATAATAAGCTAATAACTACAACTATTATTAAAAACAATAATTATACTTTATTAATTCGTCACCCTTTCATATTAAAATAGAAATTGGTAGACAAGTGGTGCAGTGAGTAGAGGTAAAAGATGGTTGGGTGCGGTGATAGCATAGTAATAATAGAGGTGAAATTGGTATTTGCGATAGAAAGATAAAATAAAATTTCATAACAAAATTTAGGCAATAGTAAAGAACTAAAGATTTTCCGAGAAACATTAACATTCCCTTATTTCCATACCCATCTCGAGTAAAAATTTTCCGGGTAAAGTTAATATTCCTTGTTTCCATACCCAACTCGATGGTTGCGCACTTACGTGTTACGGGTTGAACCGAAGAGTACCGAGGAGTAAAGAGGAGCATACCAAAAGATGAGCGCGGCAACTGCAACTCCATGGAAGCAGCTTCTTCTTCAAGCTCTGGAATCCAATTCTCATCTCAAACACTCTTCTTTCTTCCAACTCGTAATCTTCTTGCTTTCCGAACTTCCTCATTTTACTTCATCAATTTATTTATTTATTTATTTATTTTTGAATTTACTGAAAATTAAAGAAATTAAATCGATTCTACATTGGGTGAATTGTGAATAGGCAACAGTTGGAGCTAATGGAAGACCAGCTAATCGCACTGTAGTTTTTAGGTATTGCCTTTTTCATTTCTACTTCATTTTATCTATTAATTAATTAATTAATTATGAATTGTATTAGTAGTTATTGTGAGTTATCATTATTAGGGGATTTCAAGAAGAAACCGATAAGATCCAAATCAATACTGATTCTCGCACTCGCAAGGTATTCTTCATCTCTATACTTAATTTATATTTCTCTGAATTTAAATTGTGGAAATCGAGGAATTATTTTGATTGTTGTTGACAATTTAAGATGTACCAAAATGTTGTTGAAATGCCGAAATTTGAAGTCGGATTATTTCTTCTACGTAGTAATTCATTTACTTTATGATTATTTCATCCAAGATTTTACATTGCTGTTCAACTTTAACATTGAACATAATGCATTTGATTCTGTATGAAAACCCAAGGTTAGAGGTAGGAAAACAAACAGATGAAAGGGAAAAAAAGCATTAGTTGTTGAGAGTGGAATTTGAACCCACGCCCTTTCGGACCAGAACCTTAATCTCGCACCTTAGACCAACTTGGCCATCTCAACATTCTGTTGCTTATAACACATTTACCTACAAAACTTTTATAAGTCCATATTATTTGGTATGACCTCTGGATAGTTGGATAAAAGAATATGCATTAATTAAATCAATAAACTTTATAGTTAAAAATATCTATAAATAGCTGATGGTGTTACCGTGAGACTTGTTACTTAGGACTCTTATCTTATGGCCTATATAAGTACGATATAATGCTGCTGAATAAATAATACAAAGCATAATTATACTTTGCCATTAAAGAAGTAATGCCGTTTTTGGATTCTTCTGTCAGTGATATAATACATGGCAATGATGGCATATGACATACTTGTATATGTTTGTTGAAAAGTGTTTGATGTATTTCTAATTGATAAAAGCATGGTTTAGAGCTTATTTATTAATACTTGTGATATGAGTGGTTATCATATCATAATATCATATCATACCTCAGTATCTGTTTTGGTTGTGTTCTTTATCGTTTGAGCTATTACTAAAGTAATTGGTGATGGCTTTGTAGTGGAAGTGCTTTTGTTTTCCTAACTTTCGAAGGAAGGTCGTTCAAATATACTTCCAAAGTCTGGACCCATATGTTCTTTGGTATTAGGCCGTTGATTTTAGAAGAGGTATAGCAATGTGATTATGTTACCTTTTCACTTTCCTCCGTCAATAGTTCAATGTATCTGTATTGATAAAAATATGGATTAAGTCATCAAGTTACCTTAGGCAGAAAAAATATATAAATTTGTTGGACTAAAGGGTGGGAGACTTTTGTTTAATCATAAATTCCATGCGCAAAAACAAAGAATATGGCCTAGCCGGACTCCCTAGCTAAGCGAAGAATCTCATCCTTTTGGGATGAGCTTCATAAAAAATGATCACACAGTGGAAAATGGAGAACTACTGCTGCCGAAGCTTAATCATATTGAGTTATTCCTATTGCTATTTCTAGGATGTTTTTCTCCTATATTAATGCTGAGTAATATTGTGGACTTAAAATTCTGATTATAGATCCTACAGCGAAGAAGTTTCTTTCTTTCCTCGGCAGCCATCAAGAGAGAGTCTTGAAAAAGCAGTATTCGTACCCTTAACTTATTCTTTAGGAAGCATCTGCTGATGGTCTATCCTTCCTGATGAAACTTCCAATGGAAGATACCATCATGCGTGTTTATTCACCTTACAAAGCTCAGCACAGAAAACATTATTGACATAATTGCAAAGGTTATAGCTAATTATGGTATCTCTGCTTATGGCTTTCCTGTTTTCTTCCAAAATTTTGTCAATTTTTTCCTTATAGTCTCTTCCAAATCTCCGCAGGAGGTTGTGGTGTGGGGTGGGAATGTGGGATTTCCGTCATAATCTTTGTCAATTTGTCGCTCAAGGCTTCAGCCATGGTTACGCAATAGCGTTGGAGCCGAAATTCCTTGTTTTCTCCTTCAAGACATCTGTATTCGTAGCTAGCAGAGGATGGACATGAATTAAGTAAAAAAAATTCTGTTTGCTTTTGTCAATCTTTTCAAGAAGAGTAATAATCCAGTTATGTCTACACTCTAACACTTTACAGCCCCTCCAAATATGTTGTATGAAACTGTAATCTGTGAAAAGATGCTCCATCATCTCCTCCATTTCAATTGTTCCAAAGGCTGGGATTTTAGGAAAAGAGACTGATTCAAGGTGGAACTGGACTATTGCTAAGATAATAAGCGATTCCCAAAAACTGCCAAGGTGGATCTTCAATCAGAGCGAGGATTGTAAATGAGGGAGTGCTACTAATGTTTGTACAAAACTTTATATTGTTTAGGTGATGAATTTGGTTTTATATTTTACTAGGGTGTTGTCATGATACTACCCAAACTTCTATAGGTTGTACTTTGTTACCTCTAATTGATTGCAGAATTTATCTTATCTTATTTTTTTTTTCCAGATTGAAGATCTTAAGCATTGCCCATTCTCAGAGGTAATTATTTATTGAGGTAAACTGCCTTTTTACCTCAAATTATAAATTTACCAGGATGCTGAAACTTCAAACAAGTTCCTTGAAGAATTACCTCATTTCTTTGTGTCTCTAGATATGTTGGTATTTCACAGATTCCTGGGAGCAGTTCAGAATCAATGGAAAAATTGATGTTGTTGATGGGTCAAGCTCTGATTCTGCTAAACTTCAGGTAAACCTAGTATGACCTGGTTCACATGTTTGTGGCAAGTGATAAATGATAAATGCCCTGTGTTTGTTATAAGATACTCATTCAATGAAGTTGCTTCGACGGTGATAGTTGGCAAGAGATTTGCTTAAAGTTTGAAATTTGAATTTGTACTTCTACAATAGAAGACAAAATAACAAATACATCAATTGAGCTGAAATCAATTTCTCATTCAACTTAACCATGATTGCTGTTGATGAAATCTAACACTTTTGCTTTTCATATCATTATTTGATGCAAGTCATACAACCTTCACAAAGAGGGTCTATCGATTTGTTTGAAAAAGTTTTTTTTTTTCAATTGGTTATATACATAGAGATGACATCTATCACTATGTTTCACAAGCCCATCAACACATCAAATTGCAGTACAAATTGGGAAAGAACCCTTACCCTTTCATATGGAGATAGATAAAACCCCAACACATGTGTAGAAACAAGTCATAACCTACTATGCGTAGATTGTTCCCTATTTGAGAAATAGGTTTGGATTAGTGACTCAGGGCATGTTGAGAATTCAAATACATTAAAACTTTGAACTCACTCAAAAGTGGTAAACGCAAAGAACCTAATTATGGAGTCAAAGAGGATAGATACTAGATAGTTTGATTTCACTGTTTTTTCATGATGTTTTGTTTATTTAATTTTGATGAGGTACACCGTACACTTGCCAAACAACTTAAATTATAGAACTTCCTTACCCAAGATTTGAACCCTGGATCCTCCTCATGTCTTAAGATGCACTTGGCTATTGGACAACCAATCATTCCTAAGTAAAGCTAGCGCCTAGCAGCTTACGTATATCTAAATCGTGGTCCCTGTTTTCTAAAGGTCCCTCTTGTAATAGACTAACTAAGGAAAAGATGAGAGGGGCAATATTAGTACTCTAGTATTAGTAAGTCAGTCTTTAGCTTTAGTATAAATAAGGAGGGGGGAAAAAGGAAAAGCCACGCAGAATTTTGTAAGGGAAACCTTGAGATAGTTATGGCCTAAAGCCATTGTTAGAGAGTAAAAACCTAAAGTTAATGAGAGAGTGATAGCCTCAAGCTTCCATCTTTATTATTTCTTTTCATAAAATCAGTTTACAAAAATCAGATTTTCTATTTACTCAACGAATCATTGTTTTCTATCATTTCATTACACCTTCATCCTATGATTAGAGAAAGAATGAAAGTTTATTACAAGCTTGAACTTTAAAACAGGAGATGAAAAAGATAAAAGAGGCTTACTATCACCAAAAAGTTTGGGTAAATTTGCTAGACCAACACCACTTATTAGTTAAGTGCGGTCAGTAGCAAACCCCATAGATGAAGTATCCACAACAAAACTTATGAGGGATGGGTGTATGACAATAAATGGAGCATGAGAGCATCCATGGCATGAAAATCATGAACCTTTTTGGTATAAGACCCTTTTGTCCTGCACAGTTGAAAGTTGTTTGGGTGTACTTGAATTACGTGGTGGCTGTGCCAACACTTGATGAAGATTTTGTTGATGTAAAGTTTAAAGTCATATTGCTTATTGATGACCAATTTGAAGGTGTGTTGGTGGATGATGCCTTTCTGAAGATCTGATCATTGAGCTTGCCAACCCCAATGATTAGTTATCATATGCTTAGTTTATTGCTATTCTTTGTTTTGTTGATTGGAAGGTGTCTTTTTTTTTAAAGCATTGTACTATAGAAGAAACGTGAGAATTCTGAATTTCTTATTCTTAGCATCACTAATAATAAAGCATTCAATTTTTTTCTTACTGGATAGTGGATTCTACTGTTTTCTACACTGTTAATCTGCTTGTTCTATGATGCAATGCAGCAAAGAGAGACATCATGGTTTGCTAGTTCCTTGAGATCAAGGCTGCAATATTTGGGTCCTGATCCAGGGCTCCCTTCCATTTATAAAGAATCACAAAATGATTCCAATTTGGATCCTTCCTCAGGCCCTGTTGATGCATTTTGCCTGCTGGTTCTAGATCCTGATCAGGTCATGCTAGATTCATTATTCTAAGTGTACTGGCAATATTATCTCTTATTTAGCCTGACAGTCTCTCTATTGCTTGGTGGGTGCAGGTCGACTACTTGAACTTAAAGACCAATACAAGGATAACCTATAAGTGTGGCAGAAATTTGAATGGAGATAAATATTGGACTCCTGAGAGAATTAACCCATAGTCTCTTCCTGTTTTCGTAAGAGTGTGATTGATAATGACAGCTGTATCTGTGTCAATTCAAGTTTTAAGCTCTTTCTAGGACGTGTAAGCATATTTTAGTGAATTTAATTTCTTGAGTTATGTCAGAATTTGTAACTGAATCCTTCAAAATAATAACTATTTTCTTGTGGCAACTTTTTACATATTGTTGGTTGTTGTATAGTGTTTTTACTACCTGTAGTCCCTCATAGTCCATCCTCTAATTTTGTGTTGCATTTTCCCTTTTGTTTGGCTGTATAGTATGTTGTGGGTCGTATATATTTAAACTTTGAAGTTTTTTTGTCATATTAGGGTACCAGGACAGGGAGGAAAGCATTTACTTTGATTATAAGCTTTGTTTTTTGTATTAAGGAATTACTGTGGAATGAAGAGCAAGTTGCTGCAATATTGCTTTCACTTAACTTCAGCAACCTTATAAGGTAACTTTCAATCTTGACGCAAACTACTCTAAAGTCTGGATGCATAATCACAAGTCTTCTGTAAATTTTCTGTTCTGCTTTTTGTCTGTTTGGTTTATTTGAAAGTTAACAGCGTTTTCAAGCAACAGGTCAATTGCTCTTGAAATTGATTTTCCTCTGTTGGAGATTGGTGAGAAATATATAATCATTAAAAATGAGATGTTCCATTTTTAACTAATAAAGACATTTAATAATAGGTAAAAATAGTAAGTACAATTACATTCATGATCGATTCCTCAGGTTTCCTTCGATTGTCTCAAAATATTTCAAAGCAAATCAAATTAAATCCACCCCTTCCCAAAAAATTATAAAAAAAAAATTGAAATGCTGGTATTTACCAAAATTCTGTTCCTACTTTCCACCTTTTTTGAAAAAAAACAGATCAGATGTATACACTTGCCCCTTCCTGGAAAAAAAGGTAAACTATATAGAAGGGTCTTAGTTCTTTCAAAGAGCTAAGACCTGTCTTTAGCCTAGCATCTTGGTTGATCAGCTGGAGGAGGAGGAAGGGCCTCTAGCTCACCTTGACCATTCTTGACAATGAGCACCACAGATAAGCCCCATGACAGATGCAATTCCATGTGACAATGCATGAACCACACACCTACAGAAATGATATATTGTAATCACTAATCATTAATCATAATCAATAACTCAACTTACTTGTAGATATTCCTGGTCTTATCTTGCTGCTATTAATTAAATAACATACCTGGATTATCTGCGGTGAATCGAATTGCCGCCCACCCACCTGCAGGCACTCCTATGGTGTTTAAGTAAGGTGGATCAATTAAGTTGAAGGATGCAGTTTGTGGGTTGTAATTCCCTGCACCGTATCCCACTACATAGAAGTTGTGCCCATGGAGATGAATGGGGTGGTTTTCTGTTGTCACAGTCCCTGTATCCTGTAGGATTATCTGAACTCTATACCCATATTCTAGGACCTTGGTTCTGGTCCCAAAGGTGGATTGAGTGTCATAGGGGATGTTATTAGGGGCTTGTTTAACAAAATCATAGAATTTTTGTGGAAAGGCAGGAAAATCTTCTGTGTAATGACCGTTTATCTTCTTGTAGTATGCCTCGAGAAGGGAGATGTTCGGCCTTATGAAGCTTATATTATTCATTGAGGCTGCCATCACCCCTCCGTGGACTCCTGTGCAATTCTGTGAGGGTGTCTTGGAGGTGCATTTCTGTACGTTCAATCCAACAGTGATAAATAGATTGGTGTCAATCTCCCTTGGTACGTTCACGGAGTCCAAGCTTCGTAGACCATCCATGACGGTCTTGATGACCAAGGTATCATTGAAGCTTGGCAATGGGGCAGATAAAGGTATGTTATTTGAAGTAGAGCCAGAGTATTGCAAGTAACCAACAGCGGATATGTTTTGAAAGGAGACATTCCTAGCAGACATGTAAGGACCTACTGACATGGAATATTTGCCTATCTGCTGATCAGTTGTTATAAAAGCATTGATGGTTTGACCTGGTCCAAGCATGATTTGGTTCACTGTTAATGGTTTTGTGTATTCTCCATCAGCTTCAACTATTGTAAGATTGTGCTTGGCAATGGCAAAGAACTGCTCCATGTTGAGGGCTGCGTTGATTATCCTTAGTAGGTAGGTCTTTCCCGGGAGAACGTCTAACATATATGTGTCTGTAATAAAAAATATGGATGAGGTTATGAGCGATTGAAAGACTTCAATAAAATTTAGTTTTTTTCTATCCTTCACATAATATATTTTACTGTACAACTGTACCAGTAGAGTAAATGCATTCATTTCACTAATGCATCATATGATTTCGCAATTTTCTGTATGATTGTTAAATCAAGTTTCTGACCAATCATACATCAATATAAGAACTTGACTATTTTCTGTATGGAGTACTAATCTCATTTACCATTTATTGAGCAGTTGTAATTGGGTCCTGGATGACCATTAATGGTGAATGCATCTGTTGGAGGAGGACTTCCACCGCTTGATAGAACATCATGCTCAAGCTGCACAAGGTCCTTCAGCCAGTATTCACCTGTGAAGGTATGTCATCAAACATTTTCTGTCTTTAATTTTAGAATTTAGGTAAGCAAAAAGCAAAAGATGCAGGCTCAACAAAGAAGAACTACCTAGAATTATTATATGTTCTTCATATGGGGGCTTGAAAGGGTAGGGTACCCCAGTTTTGGGGTATACTACAATGGCACCATACGCAGTGCCACGAAGCCAAGATGAGTGAGCGTGCCATAGAAGGGTGCCCTTTTGCTTTTCCATCTTGAACCTATAGGTGTAAGTTGCGCCTGGTTGGATGGGGCATTGGGTTATGTAGGAAGTACCATCATGCCAGCATGAGCGCTTCTGACGGACACCATGCCTTCAACATTTACAGGACCTGATTAGGTTTGGTCTATTCACCACGACTTGTTTTAATAGAAAACAGTAGTGTTATACATACCAGTGTATTGTGATGTTGTGTGGGGACTCATTGGTAACTTTGACAGCAACTTCGTCATCTTCATTGGCATAAAGGACTGGTCCTGGATACTTGCCGTTGATAGTGACAATGTCGTTCGTGTTGCACAGCTTCGTGACCCTGGTCATCTGCACCTAATTTGTCATGAAATATTATATTCAGTTACATATTCTTTTTTGTTGGATATCAAGTTATCAACAACCTCTTTGAGTAGGTTAGTAAGATTGAAACTTTGATTGTCGCACTAAGTTCATGTCCAAGTGTCAAACTCAGCTGTCTAGTAAGAATACCTTTCTTACTCAATTTGGACAATAGGTCATTTGATGCAAATACATGAATTTAATGAAGAGTCAAAGTTATTACGGAGTATGTTATTAGCAAAAAATACTTCCTCAATGCCAGTGTGATGAGAATGAAAGTAAATGCAATGTACTTGAAAACAATGTACTACGTAAAAAGAAAAAAATAAAGTTTGAGCAAGATACCTTAAAATCATAGAAGTGGGTTGATATTTTACTCAGTTGTCTTGCTGTGCTTGGTAGAACCTGAGCTTGTAATATGAAGATGAACCATAATGCAGTAGAAGCAACTAAGGTGCCCATTCTAGGCATGGTTGTCCTATTCAGTGGAGTTCTGTCTGTTACAGTAGAGAAGAAGCTTTTATAGGAAGACAGAGACAGTTGATGATGCCTTCTTTCTTTATTTTCTTTTTATATATTTGCTCTCGGCTTCTTTGTTCAGCTGCCATGATGTGTAACATGTATTTATGATAATAATTTGTTAGAAGCATGAGCATACAAGATTGGATTAGTGTGGGGAAGGTTTTTGCTTTTGACCTATCAATACCTTTCCATAAAAGAAGCATTATTTTTCCTCGGTTTCATGTTGCACCCTGAAGAAGCAATATCTTTTTAACTGCTGTTTTTCATTGATGGTAATTACTATGGGCCTCTCAAGCTACTTATTGGATAATGTATATGTTGATTAATTGGTTATCATGTTAATTATATTATGAAGTATTCTAAGTTGGTCTAATACACGTTTACATTCTGTACAATAGGATCTTATTGGAGTTATTCTAGTAGTAATCATAAATAATGTACTAGTATTATATTAGAAAAGTATGATGTACTCATAAATCTAAGTCTGGTATCATGTAACAATTGTATGAACTGTAATTGTAAAGATATGTAATGATTTGCTAGATGTGTAAATATATCTGCAGGTCTTCCCTTGTGACAAAATGATGATGCTCAAGATGGACAAGACTTTGCTGAGTGATTGAGTTGTTGTACTGTTGTGTTGTCTACACAATGGTTACCATGAATTAAGTTGAATCAATCGAAAAGATCGAAGTCATTTGGTATCCACTCTTTCCCTTCTTTTTCACACTGCTGAGTCGTATCTTGTTTGGTCAGACCGAGTGAATAGAAAGGACAGGTTACCCTGGTAATGGAAAAGAAGCCTCTGTGGTTATCCTCCAAAAGAGGTGTTCTCGACGAGTGGTTCTGCCCATTTTGAAGAATATTATAATCGCCACAGCCCTTTCGATCTGATAATTCAGTTTATGTTGACAGAGCTTGGAACCACATTCTGACCACTTTTTTATGCTGACTTTTTTCATAATTTTGATTTGTAGGACTGAGTATCGTTGAAGGAAGATCCAATTGCAACTACGAGTCCAGAAGTGAATCTCTAAGGTTGCACATTTTGGTAAAAATGAAAAAGATAACATAGATCTACAAGCTGACTAATAGGTTGAGGTTGTCCCAATAACTTACAATACTCTTATTATACACCTCAGTTTTCCCTTTGTAAATACTTCATGATGAAGAGAATATACAGTACTTCACCTGTGTTCTTGAAGGTTGAAATATCACTGTGGTCCGGTAAAATACGATTACTGATTATGGATCCTATTAATCAAGGTAGTCAGGTGGATAAAGATCACTCATCAGTCATCAATGACATAGACTAATTACAATGTAAATACTGACTTTCATGCAAAAAAGTTGTAGTAAGTGCTAATCAATGTAATTATGCTACTAATGATCCAAAAACTCAAGTGGATTAATAAGTGAAAGTAGCAGTAATAAAAGCAATAGTTACTGTTAGTTAGAAGGAGTTTGATTGGAGAGAGAAGTTTGGCCGGTAAATTGAAGGACACAAGCTTTTGCACGCCTGATTGACCCCTTAGATTTGGGGCCTTTTAAAACATGTCTTCATTGCTTAGAATTATGGCAATCCCTCTAAAGTACTCTACTCAAATATTTTTTTATGAATCTTTTTCAAAATATGTGCTTTCTAATATTGAGTATGCTCCATTGTCATCATTCATTGGTAGCTGTTTTTTTTTTTTTCCTAAGAATGAAAATAAAAATAAAAATGAGTAGATTGATATATTTTTTTTTAAGAAGTGATTTTGTCATTTTCAGTGAAGATTGCTACATTGTGCTTAGTGTTAAGCTTCTTGTACTTCTTGACTTGTTTGTACATTACAAATTTACAAGTGTATTGCATAGTTGCATAATGTTTTTGTTCCCTTTCTAGATGACAAAATGAATACATAATACATGCATTGAAGTATAACACATGCACAAATTCACATGTCTTTAAATTTGAGCCTTTTAGTTTTTAGATCATTGGTAGACCACATAGGGTGAACATCGCAAATGTAGAGCAAGTCGTCCATACGACCGTTTGTGACTAGCCACGCAGATTCACGATTAGTTGGATGATACTGTGGTTAATCGCTTATAAAGTGACTAATCGACAATGAGTTAATAGATGATACCCTTAACAGGCGTGGATTGCATGTAGCCGGCTACACGGACAAAAAATTCTGAATTTAGCTTGAGACAGTCTTGAAGGAGAGTTTAGCTTCCTGTCATAAAAATCAGAAATTAATGGTAACGATGGTAACCTTTCAAGCTGAATATTTATGTTAAAAAATTTTCCTTTAGGTCAACAATTTATTAATACATTATTACATGTTACATGATCTCATTATTTCAAAATTTCTCATTCCTTCAATTTAGTTACAAAAGTAGACAAAATGAAGTATAAGAGTTGCAGAAAACTATTCCAAAAAACGTTCATAAGCTGGTAAATCCAAAAGCTAAATTCCTGTGTTCAAATTAGAATCTGGTTTTCTTTCAAAAGAATATGTAATTAGTTACGAACTTCCGGCTCGAACAAAACGGAGATAACTAGACAAGTAGTTAATATGTAACTACAACATTCGATTTGAGTACAGGCAAGACCCCTGAATTTCTCAAGTAGTTAAAAACTTAAAACCCGTACTAGCTTCCTGCTTTCTCATAGGCTTCTCTATACTCCAACGTTGCTATTTATTACCAGCACTTGCTACTTGTCATACTCTGAATTAGCTAATAGCCGAAGAAGCATGAAGTGTTAGTGTGATACTGCAGTCCACTAAAACATCTCAGAGAAACAACATTTTCGAAAACTCTTCTGATTCAAGCTAGTTGCAAGTGAAACGATGAAAACAGAACTTCCAATTCATCTGGCAAGTAGTTCACCCAACAGCGGAGCTCAGAAAGAGAAGTGGTCCAAGATGATACAAGCAAGACTGCACATCAATCGTTGTTGTCTGTCAATGCTCGTCTGTGGGGCAGAATGTAAAGACTAATCTTGCTTGCATACAAATACAATTTGCCATTACATAAGTAGACAAGTAGCAGTCTAAGCGTTTGTACATTCTAGATTTTCAGTCACCAACTAACCTCAAAAAGAATGTAAATGGTAATTTGACAGTCTCTGTCCTCTTTATCTATAAGAATTCCGCGTCATGAAAGAACTCAAGCATATTGCCACTAGTCCCATTAGTGACATAATTGCAATGTTTGAAGGGTCTAGTTTCCGATACAGTTAAACACCAATTGTACAAGGAATATGCATTGTCAATTTCATTAAGATGATCTTTCATTCTTTCAGGCTAATTTACTTACTGCTCAGTCGATATTCTAAAGAGCGGATATTCTAAAGAGCGGAATCTAATGTTTCAGACTTTCAGCAACAAAAGAAATTAGCATCAAGTATCACCATCAATCAGCTTAGGCGGTTTATACTAACATAAACGTACTCAATTCACTATCTTAAGTAGACAGCCTAATTGAGTACAACCTCAAAGATCATGACGGACGCCTCAAGAAAGCACAAGCCACAATGTTGAATGTCATGAATACAATAACTTATCAAGTCGCGAGCACCTACAACTTGAACAAGAGTTTCGAGCAAATCAATCGATTTTAGTTATCTTTCAATAATTCATACAAAACAAACCCAAATCAACCATACTGCATAATCATCATTCACCAATCACCAGCTAATTAATCCACAACTCAGTAAGTAATAATTCAAGGTTTAATTATAATCAAACATCAACCACAATCAAACCATTCAAGATGATTGAAATAATACAAAATAAACTAATCATAACTCAGAAATTGTACATCAAATTTTTGATTCCACTTACACTTTAGCTCTTATAGAACAAACACGGAATCAAAGCATCATAAACAAAAAAAAAAAAAAAACAAAAAAAAAACACAGAAAATTCAAGATTTGCAGCTTGCCAAAAATTTTGATTCACTAAAATAATCAAGATCAATTTAAAAAGAAGATTAATCAATAAATTAATTAATATTCAGCAACATTTGAATAAATAATCAAGCATTACATAATACGTAGTACGTCGTATGATATAAAACCAAAATAAAAATAAATCTACAAAAAAAATTGATAATACTAATTAGCTACTAATACATAATAATTAAGAATCAATTTGGTACAAAAAACTTAATTAGTAAAGCCTAAAGAACAGAGGAAAGAGGAAGATTGGAGGAAGGGGAAGTGATGACGTGGCGATCGGAAGGATGATGTTCGTAAACGAGGTTGTTGTTGATAGCGGTGTCATCGAGGTCGGAAGTTCCGATGTTGATGCAAGAACAACGTTCGAGTGATGCGAAAAATGCTGATGTGACGTTTGTTGTTACCCATGTTATGAAACTGCATCTTTCCATTTTTGGAATTTTTTTGGTTTTTATTTTTGATTTTTTTGGGTGTGGTTGAAATGTGAAAGGGAGATGAGAAAGGTGATGGAGAAAGAGTAGGAGTGTGAGTCAAGGAATAGATGAGAATATGAGATCTATGTTTGAGAGAATATAAGAATTTAGTACACATTTTATATATAGGTAGTATTTGAAGTTGCGAACTTTATAACTTTGGTTATATGTAAGTGTATATTCAGTCTACTAAATAAATGTGAGTTTGTGTGTAGTGAAATTAACATATTAGAAAAAGGGAGATCAAGAAAGTGCAAAGTTGACATCGTTATCTTTGTGTGTGTGCAAACCATTAACAGTTTATCGTTTATGCAAATTGGATAAGAAAACAATGGTGTCATTGTGGATGATTTGATGTGATGCAATGATTTATGATCATCTTTGTGGAATTTGGCCAATCAAACTGAATTTGAGGGGATCATTTAAAGTAATTTCAAAAAAAAAAATGCAACAACACTAAATTGAAAAAAAATATATAACACCCCAAAATTTAGCAAAGAGTTTTGTTTGGGCCAGGTCCAGATCTTGGGCCCAATATAAGGAAATTACCATTTTACCCCTAACAGGGCAATACAAAGGAAATTACTATTTTACCCCTAACAGGGAAAGATTCTCACAGACACTCCCTTCGGAGGGATGTCAGATTATGACACTTGTCATAATCCCAACAGCCTGACAACTGTACTTTCGTACTATAAATATGGTACGATTTCCGCAGTCATCCTCAGTCTGTTTTGCAGGTCAGATTTAGTTCTCAAGAAACGCTTTTCTGATATTTCTGACAAATTCCCTAAAAATTCGGATCGATTCTTCCAGCTTACTGACTTAAGCATCGGAGAGGCGTTCCCGGGAAAAACCCCCCGGGTTAGTCATCCTCAGTCTGTTTTGCAGGTCAGATTTAGTTCTCAAGAAACGTTCGTAGGTCCAGTTCAGACAAAAGTTCCACCAGGAACAAGTTTGAACTATTATACATTTCATTTCACTTGCTTATGTATTTAGTAAATGAGCTAAATGGGATGAGGTTGATAATTGAGTCATGACATACTAAGCTGTTCAGAGATTGCTTTATTATACGATTTATACCTACTCATTGCAATTTTTAACTGTAAACCAAAACATTTTGAACTAATAATTATAAACTACGTCCTTTCTACTAGTATTTTGCAACATGCCACTTAAATTTCTATTTACGTGCTTTCTAATTAGTCTAAAAATGTGGTGTTAGTCTGTTAGATGCTTCAACTCATTAGTAACTAACTTCATTTAGTACTTTATTTACAAGTTAAAAATCTGTATATTTCTGTATCATCACGAAAAGCGCATCTAGTGTAGTGGTATCATAGTACCCTCCCACGGTACTGACCGGGGTTCGATTCCCCGGATGCGCATTTTGCTTTGTCCAATTCAGGTTTTTTTGAGAATTTGATGAAATACCAGTATTGAAGAACTCTCAGCCTTCAGGCCTTGCCGTATACATGGTGATGAATCTTCACCAGCCATGCCTAATCTGTCTTTTTTTTTTTTTGGCTGGTTTACTGCCTAATTGGAAGTTTCCAACACTGATCAGGAAGTTCAATCATCAGAAATTAATATATATGGATATTTGAAGTTAAACAAGTACTCAGCTGTTACCTTGATGAACTGGAATGTAGCAAAAACAGCTTGTTCTCGGCAACTTTGGTTTGAAACAGCTCTTGCAATAAGCTTGCTGTAAGGTCAAACCAAACTGTGAACAACATAAGATCAGGTTGCCAAGACTAATCTGATGGCTCAAGCTTCAGCTTTAGCTTCACCCTTTCTTTGCCATTGCCTCACATAGGCACAACATCATCATACCTAAATAAAATAGACTAGGATAACTACCTATTCTATTATGATCCATGCATAAGAAATGATGTTTCTATGAGTTTCAAACATTAATATATGAGTAATTTTGGATCACACAAGAGCTGTAACTGCCTATAAGCAATGTGAATTTCATTACTATCCAAATATCGAACATAAACCAGGGTGAAAAGAGCAAAACTAAAGTTCATATCTAGACATCTATTCATTAATTCCAATGCAAACAGTAGCAGCATCTTTGTGTTTTGATCCACTGATGCAGTAGAACATAGCCAATACTTAAGATGCAAGATCTTAAACCTCCCTGTAAATTTGCATTCCTATCTATAGTTTTTACCTCTGATCTCTCAGAATTTATTTACAGTATACCATCCTATAGTTAGCACTCTGCAGTATAATATCAGGAAAAGAGAGAAACTCAGGAAACCGGGAAGCTGGTGCTAGTGAGCACTCCATGAGGCAGAGCGAGTGAGCTTAGGCTTGGAGATTGTCTTGTCTTCTTCGAGTGAAACTAGCATAAGATTGGCTGGATTCTCATACACTTTCTTGGCGACAAGGTAGCCAGCAATGCTCCATGTCTGGTACTTCCTTGCTTGTTTCCCAACATAGAGGCCTGACTTTCCATCATAATACTCTGGCCACCCATCTTTGGCAAGGCGTTCCTCCACCTTGTTCATGGCTCTCTTTGCCATCACAGGTCTCCCAGTCTTGATGCATGCAGCTATCAGCAACCACAGCAGAACTGTAATAGTTCAGCATATCTGATTAATATATGAAATAGAAATATGCCTCACTGAAAATTGCTTCTATAGTATGTTAACTTCATATCACATGATCTTAATATACACAAGATGACACATTCAACAGATACATACTATATATATATTGCCAGCAAGTTAGCAGATTATCAGTATAAAGAATGCATGATAAAATTTTAACTTTATTAATTTACTGCTATAACCTTTTCATAAAAAAAAAGGCTTAATTATTTTGATGTAAAATAGGCAGACAAACAAAATATCGATATCAATCATCTTGCTTCTTGTGTTGAGTTTTAAATATTGCATCAGTAAACTCACCTGGCCAAGATCCACCATTGTGATAACTCCACCTGGTATTTTTGGGATCATATCCTGTGACAATACTCCACTCGTAACCTTCTAGTGCTGGATAAGATATTTTCAAGGGCATCTCTCCGATTAGCTCTTCCCAACGTGCATCAATCAAATCCATTATAGCACTTGCTTGTTCTGGTGTCGCAAGACTGCTTAAGATGGCAATGCAGTTCCCAAGTAAAAACCACCTGAAGTCCATGCGAGCTGGGCTGACATTGCCGATGAAATAACCACCTTTTATGGGCATGAACTCGAACAACCAATCAGGGATTGAATCTGGGCTGACATTGAACTTGTTGACAGCAGTGTGAGAGTATTCTTCAGTACGGTAGCGGTAGATGTTATTCAGCTGTGTATGATCAAGCCAGTAATAGCTGCGTATATGGAAACTCAGTGCTTTGATCTTTTGGACAATCTTGTCCAGCAGTTCTTTGTTATCAGCCCCTTCTTTCAACATTTGTTTGGCACATCTCAGTGCATAAAAGAATAGAGCCTGAATCTCAATTGGATATCCATATATTCCCTGCTCAACATGTATAGTGTAAGTAAAGATTGGAAGCAGGCATGTGTATATAAAGATTAAGGCTATTGTCATGTCATATCGATGACATTATTGCCCAGAATTAGACTTACTGTTGACAGACAATTCGAATGGCATAATGCTTTATCAAAAGTGAGTAATCTGCAACAGAGGATGCTTAGCCTTTTGTAATTTAATTGTGCAAATTGAAAGAGAAAAGTTTTTATGTACTATCCAGGTGTATGACAGCTCTATTCAATACAGAAGAAAAGGATGGATGAAGGAGAAACTTACCATCCTTCTATCAATCATACAGCAAGCATCTGCACAAAGTAGTGATGGGAATGTGTCAAAACCATCAGACAGGCACAGGTTAAGGATCAATTTTATGCCTCGTTGCACATCAGGCATGTCCACCATTGCATAGTCTCTTGTGCTTTTGACATATGACTTGAGTAATATGATCCACCAAAATCCAGAATCCATAGGTGCAACTCTTCCTATTGCAGAGCCACCATAATCAGCTTCCAGAGTTTCCTGAACATGTTTACGGGTCTCAGTTTTCTTAACCTTGAAACTCGCTGGCATTACACCTTCTCCTAGAGTAAAATTGTCAATCTTCTTTTCACGGCCTTGAAGATGCAGGGTTTTTAGCAAGAAGTTCTTCACAATGTCGGCCTCTGGTGGTTCTTTCATCAGGCAAGCTAGCGCACTAGGAAAGAAGTCTCTCACAAAAACCTGCTAACAAGTCCAGTACAAAATTACAGCATGCAAATTCTTGTGTTGTTTAATCAAGATATCAAAGGCAAATGCTGGATATTAATGCAATTTTCTGGAAGTTGGAGAGTTTTGAGGAAATGATACTAGCTGTCCAGAGATAAGCTATCAATTGGTGACACATAGTGATAGAGCATCCATGCAAAAGGGACTTACATAGTTACATATCTACATTCCAAGTCCTAAATAATCTTGTCAAGTGCGATCCAATGGGATTTATCTACTAAAGTTCCATGTCTAAAACCATTGAGAATGGTCTAAGAAAAGGGCAATCATTCAAAACCTGCCCATCTACAAAACGATTTAGAGGAATTCCTCGGATACATGAACAACAAAGCTAAGCCATCTGAGCATGAATGGACTAGGCAAGTGTAGCTTTGAACTACACAGTACATAAATATAGACAGTACAAGTCAAGTTCTGGTCATGTTGCAACTTGCAAAAGTTTAAAGTGTTTAAAGAAGTCCAGGCCTTAGATCATCATCAAATCAAGGGATCAAACAGCCTGTCGAGAGAAAGATAGATCATAACTCGATTTGTGTAAGTATGTCAATATCAAAAGTTTTGTCTACATGCCAGTCACTCAGATTCGAGTTTCTGATGACTTAATGGATCTAGAATATCATAATTCACTTTATTATCAGCTCTATAACTCCAAATTCAAATGTTCAGCTTCTTGTTTATTGATTAAGGCAGGCCGTACTGCCGTAGTCTGCATGACTTGATGGTTAGGCTAGAGTCTTACTTCAGACAACAAACTACACTTATATATGTAATCTTGTCCATATAGTCAAATGTAATACTTGTATCCATAGACAGCAAATTTTAGATATCAAAGAATTTCAGCACCAAATATAGCTTATTGTAAAATTCAAATGACTTCTTAATTAAACTGCACAACTCTTCAAGAAAAAGTGTTTTTTACTTTTTACAACACACTTGAGCATTTGAGCTACTGTCTACTAATTAATCACCAACATTTTCGCAAATACTAGCCGAGGAGTCTTTCAAGCTTTGCTTTCGTTACGTACACCTGAACAGTCATAGTCTCATAGTGTACATACAAAGTTTGTAATACAAACAATTACTTATCGTTTGGCAATATATCTACTAATCTAATTTAGGCAACTAATCATATTCACCGAATTGCTGCAATCTTGTTAAATCACATGATCCATCTGAACATGCAAAAATAAGTGTACAACCAATAATAACATGCTTTTGCGATGACACTACATTACTTTGAAACTTTGCTCTCATTTTAACTACAATACCATACCTGTTACATAAGCAGCTGATGCCTGATAATAACAGAGAAATATGCTTCACTCTATAATCACCGTTATAAACACGGATAAGTATTTCTCCGATTAAAACAATCACGATCACAAATCTTAAAAACCTAGATTATGATTTATGAATGCAGTTTAGTCGACAAATTATTCGAAAAATTAAGTTCGCAACAAAATAATTGCATAAGGAGCAATTAAAACAGAGACGAGATCTATTTGCCAAATAATCAATATCAAAGCATCGTAAAATACAGAGTAGTAACAAATCTACTCAACATAATCAACCAAAACATCTCAGCAAAAAAAAAAAAAAAATCAAAATCGCAAACAATAACATCAAATTAAGCTACTTTAAATAATGAACTAAAATTCTTATAATCTGAGTGTCAAAGCGAAGAAACAACAACATCAACATTTCAAAAGGTTTTCCGTAATAATTCTTGAGATTTATCTTAACTTAAACTCGCAATTATGAGAGCAAGTAATATCGTCAAAAAAACGATAACACTCTGCAACACTTACGCAAAAATAGACGACGATAATTTGAAAATGATGAAATAAAAAAACACAAAAACAATGAAAAAACACCATTGAAAAGATAACACAAACCTGATTATAATTCAAAGCCTCAGCACTTGTATCAGAAGCAGCAACAGTTCCAACAGGTTGTCCTTTATAGAAAACGTAAGATTTCCTCAGTCTATCCCAAGCTTCCTCCACCATTGGATCAACCGCAGTAGTCGTTGATTGATTTCCACTTACATTACTGTTAGATTTAACGGCGCCTCCTGCTCGCGGTGTTTCACTGTTAGTTCCGGCACCTCCTGCCAGCGGAATTTCTCCGTTACCGTTACTTCCAGAACCTCCAGCACGCGGTGTTTCTCCGGTTGTTCCGCCGTTAGAATCGTGACTACTGTCAAGACTCGCAACTGAAGAAGACGGTTCAATAAAAGATATCTTCAGAGTATTCGAAACTAAGCCTTCACAAGTGCTCGATCTTCTTAACGGTAACGGTAATGGCTCCAAAGGCTTGATTTCGGTGATCTCCGGTGAAACTTCGGCGTTAATGGCGGTACTTCGGTTGAAATATATTTCTTCTACGGGATCGCCGACGAAGAAATTAAGGACGGAAGGTTGAGGATCAGGAGAAAGTTGTTTCTCTGGTAATGGTGGAAGTTGAGTGGTTTTGTTAAGTGGAGAAGTGCGGTTGTTTTCTGGTTGATTTGACGCCATTGATGAATGATGAGAGAGAAAATGGAGGTTTGAAATGAAGACAATGGTTTTCTGTTGTAGTGTACTGTAAAATGTGTAAGAGTTGAGGAAGAGAGAGAGGGAGGAGGGGTTTATATAGGGGGGAAATTCATTTGGCGCTAAGATGAGTTGTTGAAGTTTGCCCTGGAGATTACGTAATATTACAGTTATGCCATTGAGAAAGCGGGGTCTTGGACTCTTGGAGTTTTGGGAAGAGATATGGTGGATTGGCTATTTGGCTCGTTGTTGTTGATTTAAAAAAAAAGGGTATTTTCGGAAAATGCTGTTCTTAGAAAATGTTGTTTTTCCTCCGTCCCAGAAGAGAAAGTATACATCCAGAAATGAGCTGTCCATAGGAGAGCAAATTTGTAATTTTGCAAGAAAAGTTTTTAAGTTAGTGACATTCATTTTCAAGTTAGAATTATTATCCATTTTTAAGTCAAAGTAGGCAGTTTTCAAGTCACAATTATTATCATGTCACATTGCATTTAAGTCATTAAATTAATTTTAAATTCAAGTCAAAAGTGTTATGTTTCAAGTCAAAATGAATAAGTTTCAAGTCAGAAAAAAGGTGGTAGTCTTCTGGGCCAGAGGCCCTCTACATATATATTTTCTCCTCCGAAAAAGGTCTTAAGAGAGTTTGATAAGACATAAGTGATAGCAAGTCTTTGATTAGGGGCCAAAACCGATCGGGTGAATTTTGTGGTGGTACATAGCACGTGGTAAAAAAATAAGGTCAAAATAAGGAGTCTGGTGCGGCCCTCCAGAGATCTCAATCAAAGGCTATTATCCATTGTTTTTTTTTTTTTTCAGGTTTTGGGGTCACGAGAAAAATTATCAAAATGAATAAGTTTCAAGTCAAAATGAATAAGTTTCAAGTCAGAAAAAAGGTGGTAGTCTTCTGGGCCAGAGGCCCTCTACATATATATTTTCTCCTCCGAAAAAGGTCTTAAGAGAGTTTGATAAGACATAAGTGATAGCAAGTCTTTGATTAGGGGCCAAAACCGATCGGGTGAATTTTGTGGTGGTACATAGCACGTGGTAAAAAAATAAGGTCAAAATAAGGAGTCTGGTGCGGCCCTCCAGAGATCTCAATCAAAGGCTATTATCCATTGTTTTTTTTTTTTTTCAGGTTTTGGGGTCACGAGAAAAATTATCAAAATGAATAAGTTTCAAGTCAAAATGAATAAGTTTCAAGTCAGAAAAAAGGTGGTAGTCTTCTGGGCCAGAGGCCCTCTACATATATATTTTCTCCTCCGAAAAAGGTCTTAAGAGAGTTTGATAAGACATAAGTGATAGCAAGTCTTTGATTAGGGGCCAAAACCGATTGGGGGAATTTTGTGGTGGTACATAGCACGTGGTAAAAAAATAAGGCCAAAATAAGGAGTCTGGTGCGGCCCTCCAGAGACCTCAATCAAAGGCTATTTTCCATTGTTTTTTTTTTTTTTAAGGTTTTGGGGTCACGAGAAAAATTATCAAAAATTTCTTTAAGTGTCCGTATGGTCAAAAACTCAAAATATGAACTAGACCAGACGATTTGGGATAAAAAGACTATAACAGCGATAATAACAAGTTTTTAGACGGTTTAAGAAAAAGGTTATTTTTCTCTTCTCTTGAAAAAGCCACGGGAAGGATGATAACAGGTTTTTCTAGGCCAGATCGTGGGGGGAGTCCTGTGGTAAAAAAAACGGGGCAAAAATAAGGTGTAGCTCGGTGTGGCCCCTCCGGAGACCTTAATCAAGAGGCTATTGTCCACTATTTTTGAAGGTCTTGGGATCCCGGGAAAAATATTGCTAAAAATTTCCCGAGATGTCCTTATGGTTAAAATATGAGCCCAAACCAAACGATTTGGGGTGAAAAGGCCAATAATAACAAGTTTTTGGATGGTTCCCGAAAAAGGTTATTTTTTCCATTCTTCGAAAAAGACCATAAGACGGATGACAACAAGTTTTTAGGAGATGAAACCAATTGTGCGATTTTTTGTGGTGGTCCATAGTATGTGGTAAAAAGATGGGGCAAAAATAAGACGGAGCCAGGTGCAGCTCATCCGGATGCTTTAATCAAAGGTTATTATCCACTGTTTCTTACGAACTCTGGATCTTGAAAAAAAAAAATTCAAAATTTTTCCATAGTACCCGTATGGTGGAAATATGAATCAAGACCAGACAATTTGGGGTGAAAAGGTTATAAGAGGGATGATAACAAGTTTTTAGACGGTTTTCGGAAAAGGCTGTTTTTCCCTTCTCCGAAAAAGGCCATAAGGGGAATAATAATAAGTTTGTAGGGGCCGAAACCGATTGTGGAGAGTCTTGTAGTGATTTATAGCACATGATTAAAAAAAGGACAAAAATAATACGAGGCCCGGGACGACCCCTCTAGAGGCTTTAATTAAAGGATATTATTCACTGTTTTTTGAGGTCCTAGAGGTTAAAAAAAAAGTTCAAAAAACTTTTCATGATGCCCGTATGGTAAAAATATGAATCTAGACTAGGCGATTTTAAGTGAAAAGGGCATAGAACATCACAGGGGAGCGAAGAAGTTGTTTTTTCACTATTCCGAAAAACAACCGATCTGAAAGAGGGGTGGTAGAAAGTTTTTAGAGGCCGAGATCTACCGTGGGGAGTTTTGTGGTCGCCGCAACAGTTGGTAAAAAAAAGATCGGAAACAAGACGACACCCGCGACAACCCTTCGGATTTGAAAAACAAAGGTTATTTTATCCACGGTTTAAGGGTTTCATGGACCCGGGGAAAAAATTTCCAAAATTTTTATATGGTACCTCTATGGTCACAAGAAGGGCCTAAGACAACTTCTCGAGGTTTAAAAGGTCGTAAGAAGGTCTAGGGAGAGCTAGTAAAGATCGGCGTGTCCTCTTCAAGAATCCTCATGACGGTGTCAACATAACAGTTTTTTGAGGCTAAAACCGAATGTGAATGTAACCTTCAGTGAACATAACAATTTATTGAAGCTAAAATCGAAGTGTAGGCCACCATAAGTTTATCAAAGTAAGGGCCTGTTTACTTCAGCTTAAAATCCATGCAGTTCAATTAAGTTCAGCTAAGTTCAGATTTTGTTATTCATTAATCCTTCATAATAAAACTTTCAGTTCAGTTTAACTCTTCTCTTATTTTGCTATTCATTAATCCTTCATAAAAACTTTCAGTTCAATTCGGTTCGATTCAATTCGGTTCAATTCAGCTGTTTTATAATCTCGACTAGTCAGCTACCAATAAACATCTCAAATGACATCTTCGTCTTCAAAATTTTCAAATTACCAAAAGACATTTATACTCTTAATATTGCTACAATCTACACTATAATATGAATTTTTCCCCATTAAGTTTTGTAAAACGCTAAACAACTTTCCTAACTCCCTAATGGTCGAATAATTCCCTTAATATTCCTAATGTTTTGTGACAGTAGTCGTGTACCAAACTGACCGGCTTCATTCAGTCATTGTGTGCGACGCACTAAAATCCAAGACTCAGACAAATCACATCTCTAACTCCAGCTCCCAAACCCCCCACACACTACAATGCCACCACCACAACCACCGCCGCAACCACCACCACCACCAGATCTGACTAACCACCTACCTCTACACCTCCTAAAATCCGAAACAATTCCACCATCACCAAACCACTCATCACCTTCCACCGTCGATTGGCTCCCTGACTTCGCCGGTTACTCATGGGTCGCTTACGGCGCTTCCTCTCTCCTCGTCATCTCTCACTTCCCTTCTCCTCTCTCTCCTCTTCAGTCTCACATTGGTCCTATTTTCCGTCAAGTCTTTCAACTCCTCCCATCGTACGACGTCGTTTCCGTCGTTTGGTCTCCTGTTACCCCGTCTTACGGCGATCTTGCTGCTGCTTCTCATAATCGCGTCTTTTTGTATCAATACGATTCTTCTCTAGGTATTTTTCTTTTTTTTTTTTTGATAAAATTATTTTGTGATTTTCGTGAAATTGTGATGATCTTAATTTGATTGAAGTTCGTTAATGTATTTGTATTTTAGTTATTTGTTATAATTAGCGCTGACTTGTAATTCATGCCATTAATTATTATTTTTGTTAAATTTTGTGCTGAATTGTTTGTATTTGGAATAATTAGTCATGAACTTAATATTTTTGAACTTTTGAGTGTGATTTTTAATTTTGTGTAATTTTGATGAAATTATGGCTTATGGAATTTAAATGTTTGGAAAGTCAGTAAAATAATTTGAATTGAAATGAGATTATTAGCACTGAATTGCAATTCGAGAATTTTTTATAAATTTTTGTAAGTTTTGAAATTAAAAATCACTAGAAGTAATGGTAATGAATTGAGTTTATATAAACACTTTTTAGCACGAATTAAATTCGTGGCGTAGAGTCATCAGAAATGTGGTGCTCTTTATTTGATGGATGCTTGTAAAAGTATCTGAGGTGAAGTAATTTGAGATAATTAGAGTTGAATTGCAAATATTATACTCCTTATGAACTTGTGTTATGCTCTGAATTTACATTATAATCCAATTGTGGAATATCTTCTGATCATACTAAAGTTAGTGAAGTATGGCAAATAACTTGGCTAATATTGACCTTCTAAAATGTTATATTGCTATATATGGGAGTATATAACTGAAATTGCGCAAAATTAACAAAGCTATATTGACTGAAAAATCTATATGATAGGGATGGAAAACATGAAATCTCTATTGAGTTCACGTGTTTCGATAAAAGATTTATGTATTTGTCAAATTTGTGGGCTAATCTAATATGTTTGAAGTTTGGGAAAGAATTAATTTACTCATATTCAGGTTCTTTTTGTTGGAGCCAGACTGCTTTACTTGTGCAATCTTCCGAGGTTCAAGTGATTGCGTGGACAGGCTCTGGAGATGGAATAATTACAGGGGGGTCAGAAGTAATTTTATGGAGAAGAAACAGCAAATCATGGGAAATAGCATGGAAGTTCAGAATGAAAGTTTCCCAAACTTTAGTTTCTGCTACTTGGTCGCTCGAAGGACCTTTAGCTAGTGGTGTTTATGCTAATCAGATTCAGGATCAAGAACTAACTAGTGTGCCTTGTAATTCAAACGATCATGTTAGTGTGCTCCAGTATGATGGGAAATATGGATATGTTGTATCTGAATTACGGCATCCTCTGCCTGTATTGGCGATGCAGTGGCGACCTTGTGGAGGGCGTCAATTAAATGGAGATGTTCTGTATACACCAAGGCATGTTCTCCTAACAAGTTGCTTAGATGGGGTCGTCAGGTTATGGTGTGAGATTGATGTGAGCAAATTGCGGAAAGGCAACAAGGATAACCATGAATTGTCAACCCCCGGGCGTTCTTTTTGCGTGGTTGCCGTTATTGAAGTTAATCAATCATTGGGTGGTATTCTAGGCAAAGATATATTTTTACAGTGGGCTCTTGATATAGAAGGTATAGTTTGTATCGGAGATGGAGTTAGCGAAGTTTTCAATGCTGGTAGGAGCCAAATTTATGAGGTTGGAAGTTGTGAATGGTTGATTGGGGCTGGTCCTGGCCAAATGCTTACTTTCTGGGCTGTGCATTGCCTTGATGACGTAGCTACAATGCGGTCTCCTCGGGTGACGTTGTGGAAGAGACAGGAGGTACTGAAACCTAATTTAGAAAGAACTTGTAAAAATAATGGTCTGACGAGTTCGGAAGGATCTTATTTCAATAAAGTTGCTGTCTGGAGGAATCGACGCTTTGGTCCTCCAGCAGTATGCTCATTAATTCAATTATTTCCTTGTAACAACTTGATCTGGTCAGTATTATATAGTCAATCATTACAGAAGGAATACGAGGAATCTCCTAACTTATGTGAGACAGATAGCAAATTGTCTTGTCAATCTGGAGGAATCTTGGATACACTTGGTCACACCGGCAGAATTTTACAAGTTGCTATTCATCCATTTATGCATGAAGTTAAACTTGCTGTTTCCTTGGATTCTAATGGTTTACTTATATTTTGGTCAATTTCCACCAGTTCCTGTAGCTTTTCAGGTTTGCCAACTCTTACTCCTTCATGGAAACTTCTAGGGAAGTTTGTCTTACAGGATACTATAGCTCAGGATATGAGCTTGTGTTGGGCACCATCGTGGCTGGAAGAAGACCAAGTTCTTCTTATAGGATATGCTCAAGGAATAGATTGCTTTATAATCAAAACTCGAGTACCTGAGGATAATGAGATATTGTGCCATAAATTTTGTACCATTCCTTTCAGCAAGTGTGATAACTTATTTGGGCCTGACAAAATTCTCTCAATTCCCTTACATTCTAGTTGTAAAAAGGATTTGAAACTCAATCATTGCTTGCTTTTGGGTATATGGGTGAAGAACTTTAAGGCTGAATCATGGAAAGTGACCTTGCATTCCTATGAATTATCTGAAAGTCAGCACTCCTGTGATTCTGATACTGGAAGCGACATTGAATCTGGTGTCTTTAAAATTAAAATTGACTTTGCTGGTAAAACATATTGCATGGTTGCAAGTCAATGCTTAACAAATTTACCAGATGGTCTTGATGAAGTTACAAGTATCTCTATGGTTTCTCCAAGGCTGTCGATGAGTTCTCTGCAACCCAAGTTGGTGGATAATTCTTCCCTAAACATCTTTCCATATCACATGGCCACAGGACACTCTGATGGCAGATCAAGACTCTGGAGGATTAATCTATCAGATTTGTCTGTTGGCAGCACTCTTTTTGAGCTCGTAGGCTTATTTAGTTCCCTTCAATGCCCTACGACTGCAATATCAATAGCTGATTGGGGTCAGAAGATAGCAACCATATGCTCAGATGATACAAATAATGTAAACATGCTTTATATATGGGAGCCTCTGCATCTCATAGGTGTTGGGACTTTGGTATTGGAAGACAAGATATGCCTGAACGCGAAAGTTGTGGCTTGCAATTGGTTTCTAATGGAAAATATATTATTTCTTGGGGTCTGCTTTCAGAATGAGCTTTGCATTTATTCTCAAAGGGTTGGTGGTGCTCAGACTTCGCTGTATTTGGAAAAAAAGCAAAAGGAGTCCATCTGGGTTTGCATTGCTGTTGTGCATACTTCATCTTCTATTTGTGACTTTGTTTTAGGACCTGGATGCACATTAATAGTGATTCATGAGAAGTACTTTACTGTCTATAGCCACTGGTCATTATCTACAGGTAACAAGCATCAAATTGATGGGGAGTTGAGTATAGATGATACATTCTATTTCCAAAATAAGACGGATAGTGATATTCCTGCAATTTCTCCAAGCAGCATTCAAATCTTTGAAGAGTCCTCAGTAGAAAGCTGTGAGGACGTTACTATCTGCCCTCCTTTGACAAAGGCGTGTAGCGATGTATTTGGTACTAAACCAATTGTTGCCTTACCTAACAAGAACTGTTTCTTAAAGATGACAGAAATGGCTGAAAAATTGTGTGGTCCCCTGCCCTTCCATCACCCCGAGGCACTCTTGAATAATATATATTCAGGTATGCGTTGAAACTTTCTTTTTGAACTCTGATAGAATTGCTTTCTGAGAAGGCTTTGCTGGTAAATCGGAAAAAAATAGACCACTGATCTCCATTACCTCTTGCAGGACTCACAATACATGTTTGAATCTTTTTTTTTTTGTCACAAGGCATGTTTGTATTTTTTTGTTTTGTTAGATGCCAATAGTTTCATAACACTTCATATGGTAGATTGATTGTGAGTCAAAGGTTTTGTCCGGAAATAGGTTGTAGTGGTTGGCTGGTTGGACTAACTCAAGATGCTAATAAGAATAAAAAGTAGTGTTTTGGCAAACCAATGATCGATTATAGTGTTAAGCTTTTGTAGTAGTGTTGTACAAAAGCTAACAATATTAGCTCTTGAGTAGTATACAACGAAACTACCAACAATATGGTATAATATCATTATTACATATTTTATTTGCTTGTTTGTGTTAAACTAATATTGCATGGCCATATGACTGCTAACAAATTCTGGTGGGCAACTAATAATTATGACCATAAGTTACAGGCTTACAGAGTTACGGCCCCCCACAGCTTCCCCTCAGTTAGGTTTGCCAAACATCCCAAGGACCACGCTTTTGTACATTGTAGAAGAGATGTCCTGCTTACTAGTAGCTGCAAATTTTCTCTTTTTTTTTTGTTGAATGTATATGCTTGTACATGTGAATTTAAATTGTCTTTTGCTTGTTGATGAAATTTATTTTATTATCTCCGTAACAAAATAGCTGCAACAAAGGGATAATATATGTGAGTATTAATAAATAGTTTGTTGCAACTATTTCATTATGGAGGTAGTTTATATTTTTCCGCAATCCCCCAATTCTTCCCCTCACGACCCACAGTTTAATCCTTCAAAACTAAATGCTTATATATTACATTTTTTAAAATTTTTTTTTTTGGGTGATTTAAAATTTCTGTCACATTGATTTTTCTTTTCCTTGAGGTTCGATTTTCCTCATTTTCTGGTATAGCCTTTGTTATTAAAGCATATTAAATGGAAAGTTTATTTTTGTTGCAGGCAATTGGGCACGTGCATATGCAGCTGTTTGCCATCTTGTTGAGTGTTTGACCCCGAGTACTACCGTTGATCAAAGTGAAACTCCTACAATATCTTGTATTATTAGTAAGCAGATCAAACTCTCTAAGTATTTTGAAGGACACTTGTCAAATACCGAGGCTAGTCGAGGATTTCAGTGGAGCAATGATCTTGACTCAAACACTTGGTCTCAACCTTCAGAAGGAGGGAAGATGCAATTTGTAGAATCTGCAAATAATGCTATAAACCGTATGCCTACTGCTTCTGCTGAATGTTTCAGTTCATATGAATTTGATGAACTGCTGGGAAAATCACATGCTCAACAAGCTGTCACAGATTCACAGAAGATGCAGATGCTTGCAATTGTAGACCTTCTATATGAAATCAGTAATTTACAATCTACTTCAGCATATGAAAGCCTTGACGACCCAGGAAAAAGGTATCTGCAAATCTGATTTTAAATACTTTTAATGGCTTCTATCCATTTACCTGAATACCTGGTATTGTTCTCTTCAATTTTTAAATAAGAAAAGTACGTTTTTTAGTAAAAATTATTCTTGATCAGCAAAGATATAATTGAAGAATAGTAGACAACAGGACCGAATAGTTATTTGCTAGCCTACCTACATCTACTTTGTGGCAAATGCTGACTAACAATGTGGGTGATTTCTCTGATATTTATACTTTTGCATGGCGAGACTCTAGTACAGGTTAGCTTGATGTGGAGTTACTTACAGAATTTAGGTATCTTACTTTTTGAATTGTGGAAAAAAAATAAGATCACCATACATGCTAACTTAAGAATTTTTTGTGCTGTGTACAATCTAAGTTGGATGGGTTTCCAATTGGAATGGCTTCTTTGCAATTCTTTTTGCCTGTGACATTTGTAGCAATATTGTGGCATAGGGAATATGGTGTATACTAGAATATCTTGGGTTATCTCAATGCACATCTACATATCTTTCACTATTGAGTGATAGCTGTGCTAGCTTACAAGCAAACCTACAGCTATCTCCTTGCAGTCTCTGGGTCATTATTATAATCTTTCTTAAAGTTTATGTATGTAATTTATTTATCGATAAGACTTCATCAGTTGCGTTTTTCAATGCTCTACATTTTCTGAAATTGTTACTGGTATTATGTAAGGTTCTGGTGTGCAATAAGGCTTCAGCAACTGGAATTTCGGAGAAGATACAGTAGAACTCCATCAATTGCAGAGTTAGCTGTCGACTCCAGGCTAATTGTCTGGGCCTTTCATTCTGATTGTCAAGCGATCTTGTTCAGCACTATTCTATCGGCTGAACCAGCTTGGGAAGATATGCGAAAGTTGGGCGTTGGCTTTTGGTTCACGAATCTGACTGATTTACGCAGTAAGGTAGTTCACCATGAATTCATGATCTCATCTGCTATTGTACTGATTCTTAGTGTTTTCTGTTTAAGTCTGAATTTATTTCGGGTAAAAGCCTTTAGGGATTTGAACCATATAGGAAAACCCACTCAGATCTTTGAGTTGAATGTTGAAAACGGATCTCGAGTACTGAGGTTGCTACTGCTATCAGAATTCAGTTGATTTTATAATTTATACTCTGTTCTATGTTTTCATCTATGCTGCTTATTGCTGTATTTTTTGACGTCACTCTTGCTCCTTTTTGTTTCAATGCACAAGTCATCTGTCAACTATATGCAGATGTTAATGCTTATGTAGTTATGTATGACAGTGTTTTACAACTATGCCATACTCTATAATATGATTGCTGCAGAGTCTGTGATCTTGTAAGCAATGTAAGATTGTACAGTCCTCCTGTACAACCAAACCAAAACAACTTTAGTATAGCCACAGATCTTTATATCGTATTGTATATATAGATTTGTGTACCCATTGAAAATGAGAGTTTCCTATTGTTTTGCTTGCTATTTACAATTTGTTGCAGATTCTGTTGCACAACACTAAGTAAAGTTTTTAAATCTTTTCTCTGCAGATGGAGAAGCTGGCTAGGTATCAGTATCTGAAAAATAAAGATCCAAAGGAATGTGCCCTTCTATACATAGCGTTGAATAGGCTACAGGTCTTGGCAGGACTCTTCAAGATTAGTAAAAATGAGAAGGACAAACCCCTAGTTGCATTTTTATCTCGTAATTTCCAGGTGCTCCTTTAATCTTCAACTTGAGAATATTCCTCGGAAGTTAGAACAATCTGATACATGCTTGTTGCTTACACTGTACAGGCATACAATACATTACATTTATATATTATAAGTTTTATGTTGTAGCTACCTACTATTTTCCTATTGGTTTTTAAGTCTAACATTGGTAGTTATACAGGAGGAGAAGCATAGAGCTGCTGCTTCAAAAAATGCTTATGTATTAATGGGGAAGCATCAATATGAGTTGGCAATAGCTTTCTTTTTGCTTGGAGGTGATATTATATCCGCTATCTCTGTTTGTGCTAAGAATCTTGGAGATGAACAACTTGCTCTTGTAATATGTCGCCTCATTGAGGGACAGGGTGGAGCTTCAGAGCGCCACTTAATATCAAAGATTTTACTTCCATCTGCAATTGAGAAAGGAGACTACTGGCTTGCAAGTGTTCTAGAGGTGGTCCTTGTTTGTTGGCTTTGCTGTTATTTGTACCTTCTCATGTCTATGCTAAATATCAATGCTTTATGTGCAGTGGGAATTGGGCAATTGCCTCCAATCATTTCTGATTGTTCTTGGTTTGCAAGGAGACTCTTACGCCAATGAGTCTGAAATTAGAGACGCTGCTTTTTTTGACCCTAATATTGGTCAGTACTGCCAAATGTTGGGAGCTAAAAATAGCTTGAGAAATGCAGTGGGTGAGCTGAATGCTGCTATTATGTATCGTTGGACTACAGTGATGACTGCTTCTGCATTTAGCAAATGTGGCCTTCCAGTAAGTCTTGTTAGACAAATAGTCTTGCCCGTCTTATCCTTTCAGTTTTGCATTGTTTTGAATTGTTAAAGTTGCTTCAAGTCTTTGTATGTTTACTGTGTACTTGTTCATGTGGATGTTCTCACATTCTCATTCACATTTAGTAAGGTACGACAGCAATTTCAATTTGAATGGCATGAACATTTAGTGCCTTTTACAGTCTATTACATTTGAATTTTAGGTATAAATCTCATTCAAACAAACCTACTAATGTCTATTATCTGGATAACATGTGCATGAGAATAGTAGCGGTTATTACTTATAATTGAATTTGGCCACATGGTTTTCAACAAATCAGTCATTTTTTCTTCTAACTCATTCTCGCTGAGGTTCCCATTGTCACCCATTTCACATAGACCCGTGAGTTCCACCCCTTCCAATATGTGCTTACTAGAATCTAGTTAATAGGAATACTCAGAGGTATTTGTTGGTTTATACTTGTGTAAATCTGATGGGTATTATCAACAAATTCGAATTATAATTTTCTTGTCAAATTTGTTCAGCTTGAAGCTTTGGAGTGCCTCTCATCATCTGTCAGTATTACTGGAGTTATGGATAAGAGACCAAATGGTGGAGATTTAGAAGTTCTACCTAGAAGACTGTGCCCATCTCTAGCTACTTCTTCCAGATGGCTGTCAGATGAGGTAGCCTGTCAATTGGCATATCATGTTAGATTGGATCTAGCGATGCAGTATGCTGTCAAATTAATTAAGGAGCATCCATGTGGGCTCAAAACTAATTTGGTGTTAGCCAAAGCTGGAGCTACCAGCTTGAACTCTCTGGAGCTTGAGATGAGTCAGTATGATGTTCTTCTTAAAAACTTTAAGCATCAAATAGATTCAGAACTTGCATATCTGGAGACAAAGTTTTCTGTGGTACGGGATGTACTGCTTGATAAGGTAAACTCTGAATTCCATCTGATTAAGACCATCTTTCATTTGGCTATAGGAAATGCTGAATTTTAAAAATTTTGTACATTGCAGCTTTTTGTTTCTTTAAGCAAAGATAGGCTGTTGCTAATGAGCTATTATGGTTCTGCCTCTGAAGTTCATTCACTTGCAACAAGACACAGTGACTGTATTTCATCTCATCTTCTCAATCATTTTGGGAATGTTACTGAATATTTATCTCATTCAATTCCAAAGTTCATTATTGCGAGCATTATAGCTAGTGGCTGGACACTAGCTTCATCTGAGCAGAAATGGCCTATATTCAAAACATATTGCGGCTTCCAATTCTTGGAATTTTACATGCATGGTTTTGAATTATCAGTATCTAACCTAAGAACTGCTTTGATGACACTTAGTGATGGATATTCTAGAGACCTTGTTGAGCATTATTTGTTTGCTCTTAATCTATTAAAGTATTGTGTATATTTTGCTTCCGCAATGCTTCAACTTAATTTTGAAGCTCTTGATGCAATGATGCACCCTGTATTGGATTCATGTGCTGATGGGAACTATGGAGAAATTGACATTGTAAGTTTGATAGAGATCCTTGGTGCTGCTGAAGCATTTAGTCTTAAATCATCAGACATCAATGATTTACTGGGTACTGAAGGATTGACTCAGGAAATTGGAGGACACACGGTGTTCATAACCCCAGAAGATGAGAAATGGATAATTTTTAGACTTTGTTTGTGGCAGCATCTATCAAAGTTCACTCAATGCCAGCTAAATCATATGTCCAGTAGGATGTCTTGTGATCCGTGTAATACATCTACTCTGCATACTACTTTATCTACAAGCCCCAATGGTATTTGTTCCACAAGACAGGTCTTAACAAACTTTGTTAAAACTATAGGAGATACCTTTACTCATTTAACATCTCATACAGCGAGGCAGCTTGCCATTTATCTTTGGCAGAAGGTGGAGGATGGTACCTCTATGCCTATTCTCACATGGCTGGTGGAATTTAGTCAATCTACCCCTAGTTTGTTCAATGACCATCAGGACGGAAATTCAGGTTCTTCAGAAGTTTTGGATAATGAAACTGCATTTTCTTGCTCTAAGTTACTAGCAAAGATTTGCCGTCATCCTAAATTAGTTTCTGAAATGCTTGATCAATCACCAATCAAGTTGTCAGAGGTAGTTAACTACAAGACTGGTAAAGGGTGGAACCATTTGCAGATATGTATACTTGCAGAGCAGGAAAAGCTGGAAAGTTGCAAGCAAGAAGATATTTTTGATAACAGTCCTCATGATAATAATAGTAAAAGTCCTGCAGGTTCTGAACAGAATGATTTTGAGGGTGCAGCTCTGACAAAGAAAGTTGTTCATTTCAACAATCCTAAAGAAATTTACAGGCGAAGTGGAGAATTATTGGAGGTGTGTGAGTTTGCTTTTGAATTTTGATCTTCCCCTCATTGTCAGAAAAATTTTCTTCCACCTCTTGCTGACTTTCATGGCTGTAATCTCTTTTTTGACAGGCATTTTGTATTAATCCTATTGAGCAACAGCAGGCTGCACTTGCCAGCAACAAAAAGGTATCTTGCTGGGATTTCTGAAACTCTTTTTCCTTTTCTTTTCCTCTTGTTTCTTTTTTCCCTATACTAGCTTATGTCTTTTATGCAGAAATTAGTGTGAACCACAAGCTATTCTTTCTTTTGAAGGCAGTAGTCCCTGTGGTTTTCGTTAACTTAACAGAACAATTTGTTTCGCACCCCCCAGACACGCCAAAAAACACAACAACAACAAAAATATAACAATAATAATGTTTTTGATTATGAAAGTTTTTTTTTTCTTTTTCTAATTTATTTTTCGTGTCGTTTGCTTTTAACTGATCTGTTGTTGGGGCTGTGGCACATTATTCAAAGAAGTTCCCACCCCAAATTCTTATCATGTGCAAAGTTGTTACTTGTAGCTTTTGGGTTGGACCACTATTCACCAATTTCCTCTTTAGCCTCCTAGTAATTTGCTGAGGCTGCCTTCATACAACTATAAAAGTCTTTCTGCCAACCTGTAAAAAGCCTGGTGGTATAATTATAATGGTATGGAACATAATGATTCTTGTTTACCAGTTTAGTTTTAAAGTAGTGAATAATTCATCGACAGCCACTTAGTCCCCGAAGAATCTACTGAGGCTACCTTTTGTAAAAGTTTTTCTGGCAACCTGGGTAAAGCTTGGTTAGTTCACTGACGAATAGTGAATAATTAACTAACATCCGCTTAGTCCCCAAATAATCAGCTGAGGCTGCCTTTGTAAAATTTTTGCTAGCAACCTTGGTATAACCGGGTGGTGCAATTTATTATGCTACGGTACATTTTGATGCTTGTTTTGTATTAAAGTAATGCATAATTGCATCAAAGTAGCCAACCGAGGTCTGCTGGACAGGAACTCTTGGCTTCTCCTGAGAACGCAATATTGATAGCTATTGTTCCTATCTTTTCATTGCTGAGATTTAAGAAGCGTGCAATTTAAATTTTTTCTTCGTATGCAGAAATACCAATAGTTAAATAAATTACTAATCAATATGCCTTCTGTTTCTGTAATTTGGGGATCAGTTTCTGCTCTTATGGTATTAAACAAATCAGTCTCATATTCTACAGGGAATAAGCTTCTTCAGATGGGGAGATGGATTACTGACCACAGATATATCAGACTATATTTGGCAACAATCTGATTGGCCTCAAAATGGTTGGGCTGGCACCGTGTCTACTCCAGTTCCTACATGTGTTTCTCCTGGTGTTGGTTATGGAAGTGATAAAGGCTCACAACTTGGCTTAGGTGGAGCTACAGTTGGTGTTGGTTCTCAAACAAAGATTGGAAATAATTGGACGGGTGGTGGAGCATTTGGAATCCCTGGTTATGCTGGCATTGGTGCCACTGGCATAAGCTGGGGAATTCAAGGTGAATTTGACAAGTGTGTTGATCCACCAGCTACATTGAATAATGTGAATGGAAGTGCCTTAGCTGCTCATCCTTCAAGGCCTTTCTTTCTAGTTGGTTCTAGTAACACTCACATTTACCTATGGGAGGTAAGTGATCACATGCTGCATATTTTTGTGGTGCACCTTCTTCTGCTCTCTAACTATTACAAACCAGTTTTTGTTTCACTTTTTTAGTTTTTTTTTTTAAGAACCAAGACCCTGTTCTTTTGAACTTATTTGAGCTGAACTAAAGTAAATTGAGTTAAACTTAATCTACTGATATTAATATAAAATGTAGGCTCAGAAGTCACTTAATTGATCTGAAATGAACTTAAAATAAGCCCAAGTAAACCGGCATAAAAAGGGATTTGTGAAAAAAGGTTGTCTACTATATTTACTGTCCATTCTCAAAGAATGTATGATTGGTATAAGCATGATTAATATTAAGAATTTAAGGTCATTGTATATTTTTATCTTATAATTGCCAAATATGAAAATGCAAGAACAGCAAACCGACATTGATACTAACAGACCCTTAGTCTTTTGCTTGCAAAGTTGAATTCCGGTGTAACTTATCAAGGCGGAGTTACCGAGCGATATATTGTGTCAAATATTAGTGTTCCTCTATGATATTGTCTGCTGGACTCTTGGTAAACCGACGGGGTGCTGGTACCTTACAGTAACATTGACGTTTGTATGGAATTTAAAGGCATCTTAGTTCGTTTGGTACCAACTCAAACTCATCATCTTTTTATAAGAAGAATATGATTGAATAAAATTGGCTAATGAAAACATTTATTTTTCATTATGATAATTATATGTTGTCATTTGCTAGGTTAACTGTATCTTTCATATCTATTGCTAGCTTATGGACACATTTTCATACTCTTGATTTTTTAACAATGGTTACAGTTCGGAGAAGAGAAAGCTGTTGCAACTTATGGAGTGCTACCTGCGGCTAATATTCCTCCTCCATATGCTCTTGCATCTGTTACTGGTTTGCAGTTTGATCGCTGTGGCCATAGATTTGCTAGTACTGCATCAGATGGTACCGTGTCTGCCTGGCAACTAGAGGTGGGGGGAAGGAGCAATGTCAAACCAACGGAGTCATCTCTCTGTTTTAATGGCCATGTTTCGTAAGTATTTATTATTGAAGAATATTGGAAAGTAATTATAGTTGAAAAAAACTGTACAATTTTATTTATTTTTTTTCAAAATCTTGCTGGAAAGAGACTAATAAACATCTCTGCTGTCTAATCGCTTTCTTTACTCACATTGTGATTTATCATCGTAGTCTACACTGGATATTAGACATGGAAATCTGCTTCTTTATGGTTGCTTTTGAAAACCATCTGATGAGCTGAAATGTAGAGATGTTCTGTGGATTCAGAATTGTAGATTATCTGATCACTAGTCTAGATTGAGTAATTGAAGTTCAAAACCAATAAGTAGTGGAATTTTGGCTCCATTAGAAATGGACAAATCAATGCAGTTGTTTATTTTAAAATTAATTTCTGATTCTCTAATATCTTTGTATGTCATTGTCGTAATATTGGTGTTTTGGATTTAGTTTTTTCTTTCTTTCTTTCTTTCTTTCTGTCAAGTATGTAGACTTGCAGAAAATGCATGCAAAAAGCATGCAGGTCTGTCGGCAATTTGTTTTCTTCTGTGCTTTTTGATTTGTATCTTATTAGTTATTTGTGATCCTTTGAGGAGTCACGTGTCACACGGGAGCCTCATCTGATTGCCTGCATATTTGATAATCTTGCTAGACCCTTTTTGTGAGATCAACATTTGGTTATATATATGCATAACAAACCATCATGTACTTTAGACGCTTTCCTGTCCTCTTCTTTCCTCCCACATTTACTTCTGCTTTGATTGAATATATGTGTATATATATATATATATAATATATATATATATATAGCTTTCACCCCTTTCTGTCTTGAGATAACTTCCATAATTGCAAACTAATTTGACGAGGATGTATGTTTTTCAACCCAACAAATATGTTAAGCTTTTAATCCTCTATGTGTCGAGATAGCTTACATTGCTTGCAATCTGTTTTGGCAGGGATGTCTGTTATGTGGCTACCAGTGGGTCAATCATTGCTGCTTCTGGTTATAGTTCAACTGGTGTCAATGTGGTTATATGGGATACACTAGCTCCCCCATCAAGCTCCCGAGCTTCTGTGATGTGCCATGAAGGTATTTAAACTAGCAAAAGGGATGACTCTACTGCTGATAAGAGTACTAAATATATGTTATTGTCTTATTTAGGATGTTGTATTTTCTATTCAAGGAAGTAACAGCATTAATATCATTAGCGGCCCCTTAAAAAGGTGTCCTTAAATGGTGGTAATGGGAATGAATTGGTATGAAAATTTTTAAGACATGATATTGCTAGCTCACCCTATATTGTCTAGTTTTCTTCATAAATTTTCATTCCCGCCAAAATGAAGAAAATACTAGCTTGAGGATGGATTTTCATCTCCAGGGGGGATTACGAGGTTGATTTTCATCACCTTGGAGGATCTTAATGTTGATTTTCCTTGCTAAACTACACTCAAAACTTATTCCCATTACCACTTTTCATAACCAACTACCAAACATGCCATAAAGGGATAGACATCAACTCAATATATGTGACACTGATCTTGCACCTAAACAAGGCATTGCAAGCTTGTAGTGATACAAGCTATCGTGAATGGACTTGTTTCAGTCATGACTGATTTCTTGATTTTCTTCTCCTTTTTGGCCTTGTGGTGCAGGTGGTGCCTCTTCTATTGCTGTGTTTGATAATGATGTGGGAACTGGTTCTATCTCTCCTCTAATTGTTACTGGTGGAAAAAGTGGTGATGTTGGACTTCATGATTTTCGTTATATAGCAACAGGAAAATCCAAACGACACAAGCATTTGAACACCTTTGATAGGGTAATGGATACAGCTGCTATAGATATAAGATCAGAGCTTTCTTCAAGTGTAGGAGATCAAAATCGACATGGAATGCTGTGGTATATACCAAAGGCTCATTCAGGTAAGGTGTGATTTCTTAAGATTCCAGTTTCTGTGAAAGTTGTCTCTGCTTGACTTATGTCTTAATTCTCTGCAAAAGGGAGTGTTACAAAGATTGCAACAATTCCAAATACAAGCTTTTTCTTGACTGGAAGTAAGGATGGGGATGTCAAACTTTGGGATGCTAAAAAAGCTAGCTTGGTTTTCCATTGGCCAAGACTGCATGAGAGACATACCTTTCTCAATCGTAGTTCTCAAGGCTTTGGTGGAGTCACTAGGGTAACACACATTCTTCTAAAGACATACTCCATAATATGGAGTTTTCTCTACTCTTATTGATTACAGCATCTTTGATTTTGCAGGTTGGTCTCACAGATATTCAAGTAATTTCTGATGGTTTTCTAACCTGTGGAGGGGATGGTACAGTTAAACTAGTCCAGCTGAACAATTTTTCTTCTTGAATTAATCACCGTGATAGTCAATCTGAGTATTTTAAGCCCTTGAAGTTGACTTGAAATTCTTGTGTCATATTGTCATCCCCTTTGCTCAGTCTGAGCTTTAAGATCTCTGCAATTGCTAAGCATTGGCAAATTTTGCTCGGGATTTTATGTGTGCCTTTGAGAAGCTGCAGAAGATAGGTTGGAAATCAATTGTAGTTCCTCACATAGTCACTTGCACCCCTATTTGGAATTTTAGATGGTCATGTGAAGTAATGGAATTCAAAGCTATTCAAGGAGCAGAACCCCAACCGCCCTCAAGTGAGACCATGTGATAAGCTGCTGGGAATTTTTTGGCCATTTAACAGAAATTATTGTAATCTTTGTAGGTTTAGTCTGTGACAAACATTTGTACATTGAGTAGTTTGTTCATAAATTTATTGTACACTTATGCTGCATATAGCTCCTAAGCTCCCTAGAAAGTGAAATTTTGTAGGTTTAGCTTGTGATTATCATCTGTATATTTGTAAGTTGTAACACAAGTTGATAATATAATTTGCAATCGAGAATCAAGTTTTGTCTATTGTACTTCAATGTGTGAGAAATCGATTTTCATTTCTCTTTTTTCCTGTAACTTTGGAGTACCTCTTCACAGTGTTTTTGGTGAAAGCTCAATTTGTGAGTTTCACCTAGTTTCTAAATACTATGAAGTAGAATTTGAAATTAGACTTCTACCATTGTATGTTGTACCAGAATCATAGAATCCTTGCGGCCATATACCTACTTCAGTAAAAACCAGAACATGTCTATTATTGCACCACTGCCATCAACTCATCTTCTGTATGCTGTATTGACAGTAATACTTGTGTAAAAAGAAAAAAGGAAGGAAAAAAACAATGTTTAACAAATGATTACAACTCTCTTAATACTACACCAAGAGAACTAGCCAACTCCAAACAAATTAATCAATACAAACCGAAAAGTATATAATCAATAAAAATCAGTTTGTTTTTAAGGTATTTATGTTGTAAGTATATGGTTTTAGGTGGATTTAGCGTCTGGGGTGGAGGAAGCAGACCACCTTGAACGTGCAGGTGAAGCAGGCTGAGAAACCCTTTTAATAGTAGCAGAACTAACAGACACTCTGTCAGGTGTTACACTCTTTTCTCTCTTACACTCACTTCCTCCTAATCGCGATCTAGCTTTCGCAGCTTCTGTAGGAGCCATATAACTTGGTAGAGTTTGAGAACTTGCTATGCTTTCATTGTCATCCTTTACAGAAGAAGTTGAACCTGTCACACTATTCCTCATTGATGACTCTTGTTCAGACTGCATACTTCTTGTATCAGCATCGTCAACAACATGACCCCACATCCTGGATCTTGGGCCCAGCTTTGGGCTCACCTTTGGGCTTTGGGTTCTGAGCTTTCGGGTTACTGGAGTTGGCCTCGAGGCAACACTTGAAGTGGACAACCGACCAGAAGTAGAAGAACGAGGTTGTTTACGAGCAAAGGGTTTAGGTAGGTCATGATGAGCCCCAGAAAAGTTGGTCATTGAGATTTTTATACGAGGGGAGTTTTCGTTGCTTAAATCTTTTTCAGGAGTAGTTGCAGTCTCCCATGGTCTAGCTGCTAACCATCTTTCTAACCAGCTCCAACCCCAGTGGGGGTTGTTTACATCCATAAACAACGTGTGTCCAGACATTGATGATGCTTTCCATGCTTGCTGTAAGAGTATATGATTATGATTTTCATGTAGGTGAATTGAATCAACATGACCTATCTCTTGTTTAATTAAAAGAAGTAAAATCTAATGTTGTGCAATACTATAGAAATCAAGCAGATGGTGAATCTAGTGTCCGAGAAGAACACATTGATCTCCATTATATAATGATGAATATAATCGTTTGTATCCAAATAAATAGGGCTCCATCTATTTTAGGCCATTCAGTAAGGGTAGTAAAAGAATCACTGCTCTTAAATTGACAGAAATAATGCAGCAATGAACACAATATAGAATTAGAAGAAGAAAAAAAAGATTTTTATTAACTGAACCAAGTTTGGAGCCTAGCCCAATCATGAAAACATTATCAAGTGAAAGGAAAAATGATAGAAATGAATTAACTTGTTTACACAATGCAAAAATAAAGGCATATGTAATAGGTAAATCTTCTAATGTACACGGCTTTTCGATTTACTCCTCTTCATTGCTTTCTTGTTTTAAATTTCGCTTTTCTACTCAGAACTCCTTGATTTTCTTTGGGAATGTTGCATGTAGGAAAGAAAATAATCTATGCTATTACCTGATGAGTGAATGCATAAGCAAGAGTTCTTTCTCTTCTGATGGCTGCCTCATGTCTGCTTTGCAACTTTGCTTCAATTTGTTCCTTTGTTTTTCTACTGCTATCCCAGTCATCTCCATTATTACTGAGCTGCGAAATGTATGTTGTCATCAGCAACAGAAAGAAAACGCGAATGTGCATGCAGTCTCATAAAATTCAAATTATTGTGAAGGATGTTCACCCACTTTTGATTTCTCAAGTTCCTTGGCTTGCTCTTTTGCATAGTTTTGTTGAATTTGTTTCTGACGAGCCAGGTTTTCCTCGACAATCCTCTGCCTTCTCTCATGCATCTGAGACTGCACTCGTGCTAATGTCTGCATTGACTTGAGAGTATTTGCAGTCTGACGTTTTACTGCCTGTCCTTGCATCATAGATTTTAACCTCATGATACCTCGCAATGCACTTAGTGTTCTCTTTGCCTATATAGATGACACAAAATAAATCTCACTGTCCTTGAAATAATCAAGAATCAGAAAAGACTGCAATGTATATTGTAGATCATAATTAATTCTGTATGGAAAGATACCATGTATCCTCGGAAAGCTGTTTGAATCTTGATGGCAGCAACTTCCTCCTTTGACTTGCCATCAACAGGCGAAGAATTCCCAGTCAAACGAGCAACCTCAGCAGCAGCATTAGCAGCAGTAACAGCTGCCTCGGCTGCTTTAGCAGTAGCAACAGCAACGGTGTAGGCATGTTTCTTCTGTTCCTTGTTATCAGCTGAAGTGCTTCTCTTTGCTGGCTCAGAAGCTGCAACCACTGGAGCCGCTGTTGGCTGATGAGGTGAAGCTGTTGCTGTTGTTGTAGGATCAGTTTCTGCTGGTGTTGCGTTTGGACTAGATCGCTTTTTCTTCTTGAACCATTTCTTTTTCGATTTTCCTGATTCCTGAGAAGTGACTTTGACTTGTTAATGAAGGTTGATTAATCTGATTATGATCGATTAAAAAGAAAAAACACAAAACCTGAATGTCTTGTTGTTTATCTTTATCTTCAGAGTGGAGAGCTTTCTTCATTGCAGAAAACCAGTTTCCTTTTCTACCCATCTTTGCATTCGTCGATGTAGCCGAATTCCTGATAAAAATACCACCCCTCATACAAATTAGTATACATGAAGTTTCTCCTAATCAACACCTCAAATATAAGATAAGCAACATTTTGGTACAACACATACAAAACTCCTACATGATCATTAATTAAGTCATTAACAACGCGATTATTAACTAATTGTTTTATCATCATAATACTCCTAGATAATCACTAACTAACTTTTTGGTACAACATGAAATTAAAATCCAAGATGAAAAATGCAAGAAAACCAGTTTAAAAAATCATCAAAAATATTTTAAAAAAAAATCTCAAAAACTCAAGTTGACTTAAACATTTTGCTTTGAAAGAACAAAATCAGATTACCTTGAATTACAGAACCACAATCCTTTAGTGCAACCCATTAAAACCCCACTTGATTAATACCCAAAAATTTAAGTCCACTTGATCACAACAAAAGAAAATGCAACACAAAACATTTAGGAATAAAAAAAAAAAAAAAAAAAAAAAAGAAATGGAAAATTAAAACTGAAATATATACCAGTTTATAATAAGCTCTTAATTAAACTTGTTAAGGAGAAAAGTAGTGACAAATGATGTATTTTTGTGCTAATAATATTTCAATGTATATGATTCTAATATTAGACAATAATGCATGAATGAAGAAAATTAAAAGAAAGATTAGACAAGTAAATGCAGGCCATAATATATATAAAATGTAATGTGAATATTAAAATATAGAAAGAAGAATAATTCAAAGTATAGAAAATTTCAATTAGAGGTTAATTAGTTGTGGGATGCAAATAACAGTCACTTAGCTTGGTCTTGGTGGTTACTGGTTAGTGTAGTGTTGTGTTGCCCCACTACTTTTCTACCTTCGTAAGTTATGGATCGAGGATCCCCACTTTCCTAATAATGTTATTAAGTTGATGATTATAAATAAATATTCCTAGGTTTTTTTTTTTTTTTTTTTTTTTTTTTTTTTTATTTTGATACATCATGCAATGTGTGTTAACATAAACTTAGCTTTGTATATGTAAGATATGTTAAAAAAAAATACTTGATTCAACTAATAGGTAGCAAACTAATAATGTATCTCATATTCCCAATCGTAGAAGGGTAAGGTTTTTATAGGATGTAGCACAACACTACAATTGTTTAGTTCATATTAATTACACAAGTGGTTATGTATGACACATAACAATATAACTTCACGTCGTGGTGCATTTAGAGTCCATCATAGTCTGATACGGAGCATTTGTTTTCTCTATCAGGACAAAATGTTTATTCTTGATCATAGCAATAGTCTTTCTTTTTTGAGGATTTTTTCAAGATTGTAATGCAAGTTATGCAACAAGTCGGTCATCAAATTGGTTTTGATGATGAAAAACCAACCTCTGTACATCCAAGTGATCCAACCATCTCTTGTAAAAATAATGTACTCCAAATATTGTTAGTTTTCAATGCTTTTAAAACGAGCTCTTTTTTTTTTTTTTACTTTTAATTTTACCGAAAGTTTAAAGGATCTTGCTAATGAACGCTCTTATAACACTTAAGAGTATTACATCACCCAAAAATGCCATTAAATTGGAATTTCATGCCAAAATAACCCATAATATAAAGAAATATTACTTTTCACCAATTTAGCAATAATCCCAAAAGTGTTTTATTTTTTTATTTTTTGCCGATTTAAAATTTACCCATATCACTTAACTTTTGGTTTTCCAACTTTGCCACTATTTTATTAGGTCAACCTAACAACATCGTTTATAACAATTTCCCTAATAAAAGCACCAGAGTAAATTGGCGCCAAAACCCTCAATTACCCGCCAAAAAATCCATCCACCATGTTGAGTTTAAATCTAAATTCAATAAAACCCAAAACAAATTTGTTCCACAAATTCCTAAACCCCCAAAAATCACATTTCCAAATCACCCAAATGAAGACCAAAATTGAAAAACCTTCAAAACAACAACAATATTGGTTGCTGAAAACAGAGGTTGGAGAATGGTCATGGGAAGACCAAACATCAAATGGCGGGAAATCCAAATGGGATGGAGTTAAAAACAAACAAGCACAAAAATATCTCAAGTCCATGACATTTGGAGACCTTTGCTTCTTTTACCACTCTGGCGCGAAAGCGCGCCGAGTCGTAGGGGTTGTTAAAGTGGTTAAGGAGTGTTATGATGATGGAGGTGTGGCGGTTGATGTGGAGGAGGTTGGGGAGATGAGGAGGGTGGTTGATTTGGCGGAGATGAAGGTGGATGAGAGGCTTAAGGCGTCCGGGTTTGCGCTTTTTCGACAGCCTCGGTTGTCGGTGGTGCCGGTGTCGGAGGAGGTGTGGGATAGGGTGTGTGAGTTGGGTGGTGGGTATGTTGGGGATGGTTGTGAGGAGGTTGAGGGTTGATGTTTGTATTGTGTTAATTGGTGAAAGGGTGTTTTAATTTGGTGGTAAGGAGTAAATTAGTAATTTTGGTTGAGAATTTCGAACTTAGTTTGTGTAGTCGACTAGTCGTGTAGGGGTTTGGCTAGTAATATTGAAGTATTAGTGAAATTTTATAGTGTAGCGTATGTTTGGCAAAATTAGTTGTTGACTTTTGAGTGTTGTTAGTTGTAAAATTATCGTCTAATGGTTGGTGATTAGCCATCAGCTTGTTAATTACTAATGTATCGTATTTATACTATGGAATGTTGTATGAGTGTAAATTTTGTGTTTGGAATTTTCTTGCTAATTTTATGGTATTTATCGTCTTGTTGAATCGAATCCAATGAAGACAACAATCAGAAAGGTTGTTATCGGATAGTTTTATGATGAGAAAACCTAATGACATTCACTATGTTTTGAACTTTGATCGTATTTGAAGGCTTATGGTATAAGGAAATTGATGTGGATCAATTATGGCCAATAAGTGGGAAACTCAATTCCAATGGTCCAACTTCTAATCGTTGAATAACTTTGAATTTATACCAATGTGGTTATATACTTATACGCGTAATTCCATGGTAGTATGGGTGAAAAGGTAGCTCAATAAAATTTGATGATTATTTCTCGTTTAGTTCAAATTGATTCAATGATCAACATCGAATTAGGGCTAATCTACAGTTAACAATATTGAGATTGAACTTTCCGTTGTAGTTTGTAAGTTTCTATTGCTTTCGAAAATGGTATTTGTGTTGATTAGTTGGACAAGAGCTGAGTGAAGAGGAACTTGATTGGGCCCAATTTAGAAATGGGTTGAAGTAAAGAACAACTTAAAATGGGATGTTTATTTTGTCGGTGTCTATGAACCAAAAAGTTAGGTTCTAACTTTCTAAGGCTTTAATGTCTTGAACTGAATTGAAATAAACTCAACAAAAAAATGAAATAAATATGTATTCCGTAATTTCGTATAGTATATTGTTTCATATTTATCACTAAAATGAATTAAACAGAAAGAACATGGCCTATGTAACTACATAAGTTGAAAAGGTGAATGTATTAAGTAAAAAAAGATTGAGGGAGTATTAACTTTCGACTCTCTAATGCTAAGCCTATTTTATAAGTTGACACTACAACACAAATTATTGTTTTTACTACCTCGGTCTTTTTTTAGTTGCTATATTTGCCTTTTCGCATCTCTCAAGACGTAACTTACAATATTAATATCTCGTGTTTGGTATAATAAAAAATGTATATTGAGACGAATCAAATAAGATCCATATGACTATATTTTTCCATACCATTAAGCACCAAATTAAGTCAAAGTTGCAACATGATAGTGCAAAAAATTAATATGTAGCAAGTAAAAAAAAGTAACAACGAGTATTTTATATAACATACAACGAACACCTTTACAACGATTACAAGCTCTTATCAATATATATTTACATAACAACATGTGATACATCAATTCTTATAATCATTTTGTCCATTACATTTAATTTTATCCCCTTCTTATAATCTTATTTCCCTTATTGGCTATATATATATATATATATAAATATAATTATGTACAAGCCTAGCTAAGATAATAGAATGTCATATTTTAAAGCGAAGATACGATAATCTTCCCTTCACTTCTCTGGTCCTCCACTCTACTAGCATGTCATATATATTAATTGACATGGGACAATATGATTTCTAGCTAACAATAAAATTAAATCGCCCTTTGATTATGAATGAATAGTGACACGTCTATCCTTTTCATTGTTAGTCAGCTTACTGATGAAGTGATGATGCTATAGTACAATTTACGAGTAGCAACTGGCAACTAATAATAATCTTTGTATGAGAGTTACTAGTCTACTACTACATACGACTAATACGAGTGTTGTTTTATGGTGTTTTTTTTTTTTTTGGTTTTTATTGGCAATTTTATTGACATGCATCTTGTATAACATAATGCATGTGATTTTACATTGTCTTTTAAATAAATTGATAGCAAACAACGAACTCACAATTTGGCGGTAGTTTGGTTAATAATTTTATCTCTTTATTGTATTCTAGGCTTTCAGATAAAATAAATAAGTATTACACATAATTTGTACTCTATATCTAATTTTAAATTAGTTAATTAAAAAGCATAAGAATTATTGTCTTCAAAATGAATAGAGTAACTAATACGCAAAGATGTGAACAGCTGATCGCATCAAACAATTGTAATCCTAGAAAGAACGAGGAAAACAATTGATCTCTTTTTTTGTGAAGAGAGGAAGAACAATTGATCATGATTGACCTACAAAGTATAAATAAATTTTACCTCCTAATTAATAGTTTATGCTCTTTTATTTATTCAATGTCGGATAGGTCCTAATAGTTTATGTTCTTTTATTTATTCCATGTGCTATAACTCATAATAATTTATGATATGGACTTGAGCTGATGTTTTTAAACATGAATTAGTGGCAAAAAATAGTTGATGGAATTTTTTTTTTTTTGTTTTTTTTTGTTGTAATTCTTAGAGTATGCAATTTTATAATACAACTGGTTGTATTTCAATAGGTGCGATAAGTTCAACAAGTAAACCATCAAAGGGAAGAAAATTTTATTCATTTGATTAAGGGTATGTTTACTTCAGCTTAAAATCGGTTCGGTTCGGTTCAGCTCCGTTCGGTTCGTCTCTTCTTTTATATTGCTAACCATTAATCTTTCATAAAAAACTTTCAGTTTAGTTCAACTCCAATCAGTTTAATTCATTTCAGCTATTTTCAATTGAAGTAAATATGTCCTAATTAACTACAAATCAAATGAACAAAATTATTATCTTCGATGATATACTACTTACAACAGATTTTGCCACAGAATTCTCAGTAAATAACGATGGGACTTATCAACTCCCAATATTATGCCGGTGTGAGATATTTAGCTGATCACCTTTTCTTTCAAGTGAAAGGTCTTTATTTTCTTGAGTGTTAAACAGAATCTCCACACCAAAAAGGACCCACTCCTTAATAAATTAAAGATCTTATCACCAAAGTTGTTTGCATATCAACATGAATACATGATGTTGAATTCTTGATCATTAATACAATTGCTTGTTTGCTTATGTTTTTGTGTTTTTATCTTTAAGAATTTCTTTGTGCATAAAACATGCAATGTAATTATTTTCAATATTAGTAAATTCTATCATTTTTTTGCCTCAATAACAACATTTTTATATGTTGAAAATTTATTTTGGAGAGGTCTAAAGAAGACAAGTTTATTTTGGAAAATGGCTTAAAAGGCAAAGTCATTCATGATATTTTTCAACAAAAAAAGAAAAGGAAAGAAATTATAACGCGTTTGCACAATGAAACAAATGTGTGATGGGACTTATTGTTATCAATGGTAGCAAACTAGCAACCTATGGTAAAGAACTAAAGATAAACAAGTCGACACTATTTATTAAAAGTGGTTACATAATGCAGTACACTCTCGTGTAATTAAGAAAGATAGTAGGAGAAAAAAAAAATCAAAACACGAATATCAAATTAGCACGCATGAAGTATTGATTTGTATAAATAGGAATAAATTTCATAAGAAATAGTATATAAGAAACTAGATTACATCGTAATATATAAGGAATTGTTTAGTATATAATGTATCAATAGAGTTAGAATTCCATATACTACGGGTCTGTTTACTTTAATTGAAAAGAGCTGAACTGAACTGAATTGATTGGAGCTGAACTGAATTGAAAGTTTTTTTTTTTATGAAAAATTAATGAATAGCAAAATAAAAGAAGAACTGAACTGAACGGAGTTGAACTAAACTAAAATGAACTGATTTTAAGCTGGAGTAAACAGGCCTCACGTAGTAAAAATTTTGTAAGAGTTTTGTAAACTTACTTAGAACAAACTTGATAATTTAAAACTTATGATTTGTTGAAATCGGAAATCACCATGAATATACAATTACGATCTTTCTAATTCTCGCCATAATTTTTACAATCGTCATTTTACCTACGAATAAAGAACACTAGTTTAAAAAAGAAATGGAAATAATCCCATGAAAAAAAAAACGTGTAAATTGTATAAAAATGGACATAACATTTAGCCCGTAATATGGTAGGCCATAATATGGTATTTCACTATTTCCATAAGCATATCTGATATTCATCATTCGAATTGATATCACCCATTTTATTACTCCTTCCATTCTTTTTTTAGTTGCAACATTTTACTTTTCACATGTGTCGAGACATATTTTTAATAATTTATAATTCTAATTATATATTTGTATAAATTATAAAAATATATATTAATAAAGTGCACATCAAGACAGATCAAACAAGATACATATTGACTATATTCCTATTTATACATTAATTATAAAATTAAATAAAAACTTAAAAAATAAATAGTCCAACTCTTGAAATGTTGCAACTAAAAAAATGGAGAGAGTATTTTTTACAGTATTTTTCTACTTATATACAGTTTTTTTACTACTGGTATACGGAGTAGTAATATTCAGCAATTTATTATTTTTATAAGGATACAAATATACAATAATGTCGAATTTTGGAAAGAACAAAGGTAGTCAATGTAAAACCAGTCGGATCATGGGGGGTTGAGCCGTTGAGGCCCCCATTTTTCAATAAACGACACCGTGGTGTACCATATGTCCATAGTGTTGATGTCATTTTTTGGCTCCGTTCAGTTCAGCTTCAAATCCGTTTACTTCAGCTTAAAATCCGTTCAATTCAGTTCAACTCGATTTAGTTCAGTTCATCTCAGTTCAACTCTTCTCTTATTTTGCTATTCATTAATCCTTTATAAAAAAAACTTTCAGTTCAACTCTAATCACTCAATCAATTCGGATCGGTTCAGTTGTTTTGGGTTGAAGTAAACAGGCCCTAAACTATACTAGTAATTTTTAAGAGTAAGTATTAGTATTATAGGACAGAGAGGTACGATACAACAATGATTAAAATAGTAGAATTTGATTAATAAGACACTTTTATTAATCCAATTCACTTGTTAACTAATTTTAACTTTGACCATGTTCTTGAATTCTTGATCAATATAATTTGATAGAATATATAACCACCACCATTACCACTAGTCCACTACTACCTTTTTTTTGTTTTTTTTACTTGCTACATTGGACCAAAAATAGTAAGTAAAAAAATAACGGGTATTATTATTATTATTATTATTATTTGATCTCCTTCGGTTCATTACGTTCAAATCATTTTAGTTCAACTCAATTCAATTCATTTACACTTCAACTTTTCAATTCAAAGAAACGTGACCTAAATTATCTTCTTCATTCCTTTTGGTTCTTCTACACTATGCATGCCAACGCAATACTTTAACACTTAAAAATATAACAATTGAACATTAATCAAGTACTCATTGGATTGAATCAAACAAGATCCTTTTTATCTATATATTTTTATTCCTACGTGTACATTGAGAATAATTTAAAAAATCTCTATTAATGGATAGTGTCAAATAAGAATAACAGAAAGAAATGAAGGGATTACAGCTCATTAAACTACTTGTGTGTAATCTTACAAGAAACACTCGATATGTATTTTGATTAGGGCTATATGAGAATTAAGTGTTATTAGAATTAGTTGATTTGACTAGTTGTTTACATTTATTTTATGTCTTTTAAACATTAAATTTCAACAAGATCTTCGGAATACTCCCTTCCAGAGCTTTTGTAGACCAAGAAGCTTGACACCAAGGCATTTCTATAGTTGCCAAAGACTCAAAAGTTTTATACTTCATATCTCATAATTAGTAGAGCAAGCGTTTTGATGTGTTGGATAAGTATTAAATATACAGAGTATTTCTCAAGGTAGAATTAACCTAGAAATTCAAGCTAAGATCAAGCGTGATCTGCGAATCGATGCAATTACGAAGTAATAGTTAATTAAAAAATCTCTCCTTGTAACATGTTTATTTAACACTTTCGGAACGACCATTAGCTTTTTCCTTAAACTAAAACTTTTCAAGAATTAATTAACCATCATGGCCATTTAAGAAGGAAATGAAATTCAATCTCAATGATTTCATCACCTTATTTAAGTCATATTGGTATTGTCTGAATTTACCAAAAGATAGATATAATCAAGTCAATGGTCCAAGTTTGTTTTAATTTCAACCTAGATAAAAAAATTATCCTTATTTCTTCTTAATTGATCTAGTCAACGGCTAAATACATTTTTTCTTACAACATTATTTTAATAACATACTTTTCCCATGGTCAGTTGGTCACAAACTCACAATATATGACGGTCCACTAATACAGTGTCGTTTTATTTATAATCTTCAGTTAATACAAAAAATTATCCACTACTTAATCAGGAAAAACAAACAAACAAACAAACAACACATAAGTAAGAAAAAAAAAAAAAAAAAAAAAATAANACAGATCAAACAAGATACATATTGACTATATTCCTATTTATACATTAATTATAAAATTAAATAAAAACTTAAAAAATAAATAGTCCAACTCTTGAAATGTTGCAACTAAAAAAATGGAGAGAGTATTTTTTACAGTATTTTTCTACTTATATACAGTTTTTTTACTACTGGTATACGGAGTAGTAATATTCAGCAATTTATTATTTTTATAAGGATACAAATATACAATAATGTCGAATTTTGGAAAGAACAAAGGTAGTCAATGTAAAACCAGTCGGATCATGGGGGGTTGAGCCGTTGAGGCCCCCATTTTTCAATAAACGACACCGTGGTGTACCATATGTCCATAGTGTTGATGTCATTTTTTGGCTCCGTTCAGTTCAGCTTCAAATCCGTTTACTTCAGCTTAAAATCCGTTCAATTCAGTTCAACTCGATTTAGTTCAGTTCATCTCAGTTCAACTCTTCTCTTATTTTGCTATTCATTAATCCTTTATAAAAAAAACTTTCAGTTCAACTCTAATCACTCAATCAATTCGGATCGGTTCAGTTGTTTTGGGTTGAAGTAAACAGGCCCTAAACTATACTAGTAATTTTTAAGAGTAAGTATTAGTATTATAGGACAGAGAGGTACGATACAACAATGATTAAAATAGTAGAATTTGATTAATAAGACACTTTTATTAATCCAATTCACTTGTTAACTAATTTTAACTTTGACCATGTTCTTGAATTCTTGATCAATATAATTTGATAGAATATATAACCACCACCATTACCACTAGTCCACTACTACCTTTTTTTTGTTTTTTTTACTTGCTACATTGGACCAAAAATAGTAAGTAAAAAAATAACGGGTATTATTATTATTATTATTATTATTTGATCTCCTTCGGTTCATTACGTTCAAATCATTTTAGTTCAACTCAATTCAATTCATTTACACTTCAACTTTTCAATTCAAAGAAACGTGACCTAAATTATCTTCTTCATTCCTTTTGGTTCTTCTACACTATGCATGCCAACGCAATACTTTAACACTTAAAAATATAACAATTGAACATTAATCAAGTACTCATTGGATTGAATCAAACAAGATCCTTTTTATCTATATATTTTTATTCCTACGTGTACATTGAGAATAATTTAAAAAATCTCTATTAATGGATAGTGTCAAATAAGAATAACAGAAAGAAATGAAGGGATTACAGCTCATTAAACTACTTGTGTGTAATCTTACAAGAAACACTCGATATGTATTTTGATTAGGGCTATATGAGAATTAAGTGTTATTAGAATTAGTTGATTTGACTAGTTGTTTACATTTATTTTATGTCTTTTAAACATTAAATTTCAACAAGATCTTCGGAATACTCCCTTCCAGAGCTTTTGTAGACCAAGAAGCTTGACACCAAGGCATTTCTATAGTTGCCAAAGACTCAAAAGTTTTATACTTCATATCTCATAATTAGTAGAGCAAGCGTTTTGATGTGTTGGATAAGTATTAAATATACAGAGTATTTCTCAAGGTAGAATTAACCTAGAAATTCAAGCTAAGATCAAGCGTGATCTGCGAATCGATGCAATTACGAAGTAATAGTTAATTAAAAAATCTCTCCTTGTAACATGTTTATTTAACACTTTCGGAACGACCATTAGCTTTTTCCTTAAACTAAAACTTTTCAAGAATTAATTAACCATCATGGCCATTTAAGAAGGAAATGAAATTCAATCTCAATGATTTCATCACCTTATTTAAGTCATATTGGTATTGTCTGAATTTACCAAAAGATAGATATAATCAAGTCAATGGTCCAAGTTTGTTTTAATTTCAACCTAGATAAAAAAATTATCCTTATTTCTTCTTAATTGATCTAGTCAACGGCTAAATACATTTTTTCTTACAACATTATTTTAATAACATACTTTTCCCATGGTCAGTTGGTCACAAACTCACAATATATGACGGTCCACTAATACAGTGTCGTTTTATTTATAATCTTCAGTTAATACAAAAAATTATCCACTACTTAATCAGGAAAAACAAACAAACAAACAAACAACACATAAGTAAGAAAAAAAAAAAAAAAAAAAGATAACTGCAAACAACAAAAAACCAACAACAACAAATCAAAGCTAAAACTCCGGCAAAAATACTACGCATAATTTTAAATTCCTCCTTTCTTCTCGCTTGCTGTTCGTCATCAACAACTCCTTAATTTAAATTTTTCAGTAATTCTCTCATTTTCTTTCTTTTTTTCTTTTTTCTTTCTTTTAATTCAATCATTTGATGTAATTTTCTTAAAAACAAAAAAAAAAAAACCTCAAATTGTTGAATTTGATTAATTTTTATGATTCTCAATTTAACGATGCTATCTCTGTTTGTGTAAGATTTTCGATTTCTAGGTTTTTTTTTTTTAATATATTTGTTTTGTGTTTTGATTTTTGTTTGAGTTTGGTTTTCGTGCTACTGAAGCAAAATTGTGTTTATAAGATTCTGGAAGATTCATCTTTATGCTTTGATGCAGAATCATTTCGGTTTTCAATTTTTTTTTATTATTATTGTTATTTTTTTTTAAATAAGTAAGATTAGTTAATTGTTAGTGTTAATAGTTTTCATAATTTGATAATTGTACAACTTTGATCTTTGTTAAATTCATGGTACAATTTGTATGTTGATGATCAATTATTAGTTATGTTTGATTTTTAATGTAATCTTCTAATCTGTATCATTATTTGCTCTGATTCATGATCATTTTTTAATTACATAATTAATTGCTTTGTTTGGAATTAAATTAGATTAAATTAGTATTATAAATTGCGTGATTAGTGGGTAATCATGTGTTTTCAATGAGATAACTTTATCCATGAGTAGATAATTTGATTAATTATATGTTAATTAATGACTTTAATTACAGATCTGTGTTTTCTGTTTCTTGATTTTATGGTTTTGTTCAAATTAAACTGTATTTTGAGGCAATCAAGGCATTTAGTACTGAAATGTACTGTTTTTGATCAGTATGTTTGATGATTGAGACTGTGTAGTGTAATTTTTGTGTTGCATGTGCTAATATCTAGTAACTGTGTTAATGATCTTGAGTTAAATAGAAATATATGGTTTTGATGAGCAGAAATGAGTCGAGTAATTCGTTGATTGCGTGCTGATCATCGTTGTTTGTCGAATTAAGCTTTATCCTCTTAGAGTTTCAAGAAGATATGTTGATTTTAGGACTAAAAAATTGAGATAATTATCGAAAGGAGAGATTAGGGTCTGTAAGTGATAAAACCGATACCAGCGGCAAAAATAAGGTTTAGCCTTTAGGCTAATTGGTTTGTTCTATATGCAAGTAATTTGGGAGGTTCTTGTCATGAAAGTAATGATCATAGGTGTTAGGGTATGAAACTCTTGAGTGTATGAGTTTTAATGTAGAATCTTATATTGTTATATTGTGATTGCAGTATAATGATTGATGGCCGCTGCAGAAGCAAGAGCAGCCTGGCAAAGGACAGCTAATCGTTACTTTGTTCAAGAAGATGCTAAAAGAGCTCCCAAATTAGCTTGTTGCCAATCGTCAACTTCTTCATCCAAACTAGCTGAGGCAGGACCTGCTAATTTTGTTGATGCCTCAGATCATCGAACTGTAGGCCGAATGCCTTTCAATAATTCTCCTTCACATACAAACTTGCCACCTGATGTGAAATGGTGGCTCCAAATGCAACCAAATAATGGGCTTCAGAGAGGTCTGAACTTTCAGCACTTTTGTGATAGGGCAGCTGACGTGGAAACCTCTTCACCCGTTACTATGGACAAAGATTTGCCGGCTATGAGTGAGGAAAGTATATTGGATGTTGATGACAAAGACCTAGAGTCGTATTTTGATGTGAAGAAACTTCCTGAGTTGACAACAGATGAACTAAATGTTCTTGATAGTAATAAGGTGGATCAAGATTTCCTTGATGTAAAGAACATGACAGACTATTACGAGATTTTGGAAATGGAGATGGTTGGTAGCTCAGTTTCTAAGCGAACAAGTGAATTTTCTTCAAGCACGGATTCTTCTTGGGTCGGTGGAGAGAAGGTTCCTTGGTGGCGTGTGACAGATGGGGAGGAACTAGCCTCTTTCGTGGCGCATAAATCACTTCACCATGTTGAGAATTGCGATCTTCCTCCCCCTCAAATAAAGCATGTGAGGAAGGAGGCATGTAAACCGGCAAAGTCTATTGACCATGATGAGATATATATGTCACCTTTAGAGTGGGAGGCTCATAGTGACGCCATTTCCAGTCTGTCTTTTGGCGGGCCACAAAGAAGACATTGGTCTGCAGATCATGGAGGACTAACCCAGAATGAAACTGCAGCGTCAGAACCTATGAGGTAATGTTAAATACTATGCATCAATCATCCCTTTCCCCTGAATGTGCAGAAAAGGAATCGGTAGGAAATAAGTTCAATTAGTGGGTTTTCCATAAGCTGATTGCTTGTTTAGATGTCTTAAAAAATCTGTTTACTTCATTACATGAATCATTTTTATTAGTTGTTGCTTTTTCATGTTCGGACTTGTAAATTTTACTTCATCTTGTTTAATGCGTGCCTTGGGATATCCTAGCAAGAAAACATGTTATTTTTCCCTTACACTGTTTTCCTTGATAGTCTGTAGACTGTTCAGAGGACTTAGATGGTAGATTTGCTAGTTACGACAAGCCTAAAACTAGTCTACTTTGACCCTTACTGTTGTTGCTGTCGATTTCTGAAAGGGTTTTGCATATAACGAATCTGCCAAATGTAGAAGCCTGATTCTAATTGTAACTAAATTTCTGAATGTGAGCTTTGATCTTTATTTCGAAACTTGAAAGTGCCAAATCTCTTCCAACTGATTGAACTACAATATTTTAAGTTATTATTCAATATGTATACTTTGTCTGTCCTGTGACAATGTGGTTCTGATGGCCCCTCTATCATAAAGTAACTACTCTTTTCAGGGATTGGCAACAAAAAATTCCTTATTTTATAGAATTGTTTTCCTTTGAACCGCCTATGCAAGTGCTTCTTTGAATGGTTATTTGAATTCTGTAATCATTGAATTTGGCTCATCTCGTGCTATATCGAGGCACTAATTTTGGATTTTTGGGTTTAGTGTGTTTAGAACTTGTGTGTCTTGTTCTTCATAAGTTCATATTATATTACTGTTGCTGTGATTTTGGAATGTGGGTACAATTTGATACAAGTTTTTGGGTTTCTTTCCCAAGACTTTACCACTTAGTTGGCTTCCGCTTCTTATACATTGTTTTTGACCTTTTGTGATCTGAACATAAATGAGTCAGTTCATCTTATTCTGTACTGGCTCGTTTAACTTCAAAAAATGCCTGAACAAACAGTGATACGCTGGAAAACAGAAGAATTTCAGATAACAATCCTTGCAAAGCTAAGCTCTTGGAAGCACTGTGCCATTCTCAAACTCGTGCAAGGGAAGCAGAAAAGGCAGCAAAACAAGCCTACACCGATAAAGAGCACATTCTCAAGCTCTTTTTCCGACAAGCTTCTCAACTGTTTGCTTATAAACAGTGGTTTAAAATACTGCAATTGGAAAACCTCCTTTTACAGGCCGACGGTGACTTTTCACACGTCACTGCATCCCCTGATTTACTTCCATGGTTGCCTCAGAAGAAGTTGCATAAGAACTGGCCAAAGATGGTTAAAGATAAGCGTCGCAGGAGAGGTTCACAAGAGAATGAGATAGGTAAATACGCTGTTGCTTTTGCTGTGGGCTTCACTCTTGTTGGCGCTGGGTTGATCTTGGGATGGACAGTTGGTTGGCTGCTACCTGCTTTTTAGGCAAATGACACCTTGTTTTGAAGAGTTGAAGAAGCCATAGTAATGAGATAGGTTTCTTTTGGTGTTACACTTACATATGTTTATCTGCGTAGGTTTTTGGCGGTTTGGAGATTTTTCTTAGGATGGGTCTCTCCGTTCATGTATGTATTATGTAAATATGTAAATATTTGAATGTTTAAAACTTACATCTCGTAACAGCTTTCTTCCTTTTAAGGCTAGTTCAATTTGTTTGTAAGGGAGTACTACATTTCATGGTAGGCCAATTAGTTTGTAAGAAATACTTCGTTTCAAGTTTTGTGCAGTTCAGAGATCTATACACAGAAGGCACGACCGCACGATCCATCATCATTTGTCTTCTAAACTCTGGCGGGAGAGCAGAGAAATTTGTCCTGATAGTGTTACAGATTGATGACAGTTTTAGTGTTTGCCCTTCATGGGTATTTGGCCTGGAGCTGCATGGATTTCAAGATTTACCCTCCATAGTCCGTACAGGTTGAGTAGTAAAGTTATATAACTATATAAGTGATGCATAACCAAAACTCTTTCTTAAAGCTCAACGTAATACTAAAGCAAACAAAGGAGGATTCCTTAGTTTAAGCTCCTATTAGACATGAACTAACCTCAATTTTTACATACTCCACGATTTTAATGACAAAAAGCCTTATGCTGTTGATTGTCACACTTTCAAGCATTTGAGATGTAACAATACAAATTTGATGATTTGACCATTCGACAATCGTTAATATTTAAAATATGTGAAACCGATCTTTATAAAGTTTCCATACCGTGCAATCATACTTCCTTCAATTTTTTTCGACGTCATTAACAACATTTTAACCTTTGAAACACATTAGGTACGTAGTATAAAAAGCAAGTGTCAAATTCTCTTCAGAATTGAACAAACGAAAAACCAAAAACAAAAAACTAGACAATAGTACTTTAAAAAAAAAAAAAAAAACAAAACAAAAACAAAAACTGAAACTTTAAACCAAAGCCCAATTAACATAACCCATATCGTACATTTTCTAGACCTCCGCCATTAACACACCTTAACACAGAACTGAAGCAAGCGAAAAAACTCACACACAACTACCAAAAATGGGAGTAATGGAGAAGCTAAAAATGTTCGTCGCTCAAGAACCCGTCGTCGCTGCTTCTTGCATCATTGGTGGCATTGGTAATTTCCCTCTTTTTTTTCTTCTTCTATAAACCCTAACTTTTTTTCCCATTAATTTTCAATTCAATCTTACTTAAAAATACTTGCGAACTGTAATTAGATTTCTCAATTGATTATCTCTTGTGTTTGTTCGATTGAATGAATGATTTGATTTCACTATTCTTTTGCGGATTTTAGATTGTTGATTGACCTGTGATTTTGTGGCGAAAGATGAGGATTTAATCGTAGAATTTAATCGGATCATTTGCTTGATTTGTTTAATTTGAGTTATTTATCGGCTAATCGATTGCCGGAGAAATGTTTGAAATGGCTACAAAATCAAATTTGATCGTCTACTTGAAAATCAAAGTGTAATTGGATCTTTGTTACTTTCTTATTAGTTGTAATTAGTTTTACTTCGATTTTTGTTGAAAATATATTCAATAATCAGAACATTTACAGTTGACTTGAAGAACTTTTGTCGGATGCAATTCAATTTGCTTCTGCTTCGTTGGCTATCGGAGTAACTTAGAATGTTGGCATTTGGTCAATTTAGATATCGAGGGTGATGAATCGGGTTTTGGAAAAGATAATGCCATAATACCTACACCAATTCATAGCGAGTTGAATCTTTTAGACAATTTTCAAGCGGTTTAATTAAACCTTTTAAGTTACTAAATGGATTGCTACGAAGTTTTTTTTTTTACTACATTAGCTTTCAATTGTTTAGGCTGGAGTTTTTTATTTTTATAAGAGAATGCTGTACCAACTCGGCTTTGAATTGAAGAAATTTCATCAAGTGCAAACCAATTTGAAGCTCTAGTTGGCACCAATGCGCTATCTCGCTTCATAGGACATTGTTTACTGGTATGAAATTGAATAGCTATCTCCATTTAAATATTTCATATCTTAGGTTAATTGTTTTTGGTCCAATTGTAATTTTGGGGAGATAGTTTGCATTTGGAAAAAAAATCCTATATTACTAAGCAGAGCTTTATGGAAACACCCATTGGTATTTGTTGTTAGGGATAACTTTCAGCTTTAGAATTGTGCAAACATTATTTTGATTGTTAAGTAGTGCAGATTCAATCTAATTAGATGAAGTGGAGCCAAGAAAAAATGCACGTCCTGTTGAGAGAACATGATCAAGATGTTGGAAACTGTGGCATGATTTATAGTGTGCCCCTAAGGTTAAAGTGAAACTTTGATAAGTCGCTAGTTATCCCCATTGTATTGTATGGGTTTGAGTGTTGGCAGTTAAGATGAGTCTAATAGATGTGGATGTGTGAGATCATCTTGAGAAGTAGAAAGGAAAAAAGATACTCAGAATAAAGTTAGAGTTGTGGATTTTGAGGATAAAATATAAAGATGGTTTGAGCATGTGAAACGACAATCGAAGGATGCACTATTAGAAGTTTGTAGGGTTTGGATATGAGAGCATTAAGAGGGGTAGAGTGCAATCAAAGACAACTTGAATGGAAGGACTTATAATACACATGGTGAAAATAGTTTTACAACCTAATGCAACATTCGATAGTAATGAATGGAAAAGAAAGATTTTTGTGGATGACCATATAGGATTAAATTTATGTGGAATGATCACATGATAAATTTATTTGGATGACCATTTGGAATGATTACTTTTGGTTAATGTAGCCAACCTCAATTGTGGGGTTAAGACTTTGGTTGATTGATTGACCATATAGAATTAAAATTGGTTCATAGCGACCCCATCTTTTTGAATTTTGTTTGTATTTTTGTGTTGACGATGCTAAGATGCCTTGTTGTTGGCCTATGATTATTTTAATTTTTATCTTTGTCAATAAGCTTCAAAGTTGAGTATGCAGTGATGGTAAATCGTTTTGTGCTAACATATAGTTCAGTGAGGCCTACTTGTATTAGTTTAGAAAGGTTTTGAAGCTCACTTGGTTTTGTTTAATGGAAGTCAACTATTAGTTTATGAGAGACATTTTGTTCATTAAAGCCTATTATTTTCGTACTGGTTGTACATCTGAAAATGTTTATTTTGCTGTAATCAAGTTATTAACCGATTGACGTGTCAGGTTCGCTAGCAATTTTAAGTTTCAAACCAATATATTGTGCTGTCCTAGAATATAGGCCTTTGGATAATCATGTTCTCATTGCTGTTTTCTGATTTGATGCTATAGGGCTTTTTCTTCCAGCAGTGGTAAGGCCTATGTTGGATTCTATGCAATCAGCTAAGCAAGTACCTCCACCTCCTTTGAGTGATGTAAGTGTTCATTTAAAGCATTTATATGCTAAGATCCGTAATTTTCTGTGCAATACTGATTAGCACAAAGCTCCTCATGTCTTCAGATAAATGTTTGTAATCTGCTGTAGAAGTTTGGCAAGTTGATAGGTTTGCATCCTTCAAAATGAAGTTTACTGCCTTTTGCTCCTTAGCTTTTTGCACATTTTCTAATTGCTATCTTAAAGCAGGTGGTTTTCCCTTGATTTTAGGATCATGTAAATTTTTATGGGGATTTTTTTTCACCTGAACTGTGACTTATAGCCTTCATTTTCGGCTTTGGGAAAACCTTTCGGGGCTTTGTCTCATTTTCTCCCCAAATTTTATTCACTTGCTTTTAATAACCTTAGGATGATGTGCGATCATTTTTTAGCTTCTAAAAAACTTGTTATATTTTCCCTTTAAAGGATTCCCAAAAAAGGACACTTGTATTTTCCGTTATTCCAAGACCTTCTTATGACCTTTCGAACCCCGACAAGTTGTTCGAGGGTCCTCTTTTGACCCGAGGGCACCATATAAATTTTCCGGCAATATATTTTTTAGGACCTTGAAACCTTTGAAAATTGTGAACTATAACCTTGGTTTTCGGTTTTTGGAGGGCTGTCTGGACTTCGTCTTGTTTTTTCCCTGTGTTGTTGGTAATCATAGGACGCCTCACACTCGGTTTTAATCTCTAAAACCTTGTTATCCTCTCTGTTTAAACAAATTTCATAAAAAAGTGCACTAGTCTTTTCACTTTCACAGGATTCGTCTTATGACCTTTTAATCCCCGAAAAGCTGCTTGGGGCCATCTTTTAACCATAGGTCCACAATATAAATTTTTTTGCAACTTTTTTATCCCAGAACCCTAAAAAGTGTGAATGATACTATTCGTTTTTGGTTTCCATATGGGCTTTCTCGAGCTTTGTCTTGTTTTTGCCTTGTTTGTTTTACTATGTGTAGTAAGTAACACTAGGATGCTCCACACTCACACTCGATTTCAATTGCAATTTCAGCCCAAAAGAACTTTTATATTCCCTAGATAACTTTCAAAGTAAGGACACAAATACATAAACGATGCAAAGACCCTAAGATCCTATTTAGCAAGCCAAATTGTTGAGCCCTAACCCAAAAACTCTTAAATATACTCTTAACATGTACTCGACGACGACTATTATTTGTCGAGAATCCTTTTTTTCTCTTTTTTTAAGGTTTTTTCCATTACTAGATCTTTCTTCATAGACACAATTTGTGTTAGGTGTTTTCTTTATTTCCAACACTAAGGTCAATACATGTGGCGATAAATGAAACATAGTTAATGTTTTATTCAACATTTATTTTTCTGTTTGTAATAAAATTATATGTTTACGTGTAAGGTATTTCTTCTCCTGTTTACAAAGTTTTTAAAATTATTTATTTTCATATACCCTCCCCCCCCCCCCCCCCCCCCCCCAGGGGGTGCTCAGCATTTACTGTGGGGGGAGGGCGTGTCCCCGTGTATTTGCTTATAAACCAGTGGTTTACAAAAATACTTTGGCAATTGTGAGACAACCTCCTTTTATACACACAGGCCGACGGTGACTTTTCACACGTCACTGCATCCCCTGATTGACTTCCATGGTTGCCTCAGAAGAAGTTTGCATAGATAGCTGGCCAAAGATGGTTAAAGATAAGCGTCGCAGGAGAGGTTACAAGAGAATGAGATAGGTAATTACGCTGTTGCTTTTGCTGTGGGCTTCACTCTTGTTTGGCGCTGGGTTGATCTTGGGATGGACAGTTGGTTGGCTGCTACCTGCTTTTTATAGGCAAATGACAACCTTGTTTTGAAGAGTTGAAGAACCATAGTAATGAGATAGTTTCTTTTGTGTTACCCTTACATATGTTTATCTCTCGTAGGTTTTTGGCGGTTTGGAGATTTTTCTTAGGATGGGTCTCTCCGTTCATGTATGTATTATGTAAATATGTAATATTTGAATGTTTAGTTACTTACATCTCGTAACAGCTTTCTTCCTTTCCTTTTAAGGCTAGTTCAATTTGTTTGTAAGGGAGTACACTTTTCATGGTAGCCAATTAGTTTGTAAGAAATACTTTTCGTAAGTTTTGTGCAGTTCAGAGATCTATACACAGAAGGCACGACCGCACGATCCATCACATTTGTCTTCTAAACTCTGGCGGGAGAGCAAGAATTTGTCCTGATAGTTTACAGATTGATGACGTTTTAGTGTTTTGCCCTTCATGGTATTTTGGCCTGGAGCTGCATGGATTTCAAGATTTACCCTCCATAGTCCGTACAGGTTGAGTAGTAAAGTTATATAACTATATAAGTGATGCATAACCAAACTCTTTCTTAAAGCTCAACGTAATACTAAAGCAAACAAAGGAGGATTCCTTAGTTTAAGCTCCTATTAGACAGAACTAACCTCAATTTTTACTACTCCTCCACGATTTTAATGACAAAAAGCCTTATGCTGTTGATTGTCAACACTTTCAAGCATTTGAGATGTAACATACAAATTGATGATTTGACCATTCGACAATCGTTAATATTTAAAATATGTGAAACCGATCTTTATAAAGTTTCCATACCGTGCAATCATACTTCCTTCTTCCTTCAATTTTTGTTCGACGTAATTAACAACATTTTAACCTTTGAAACACATTAGGTACGTAGTATAAAAAGCAAGTGTCAAATTCTCTTCAGAATTGAACAAACGAAAAACCAAAAAAAACAAAAACTAGACAATAGTACTTTAAAAAAAAAAAAAAACAAACAAAAAACAAAAAAAACAAAAACTGAAACTTTAAACCAAAGCCCAATTAACATAACCCATATCGTACATTTTCTAGACCTCCGCCATTAACCCACCTTAACACAGAACTGAAGCAAGCGAAAAAACTCACACACAACTACCAAAAATGGAGTAATGGAGAAGCTAAAAATGTTCGTCGCTCAAGAACCCGTCGTCGCGCTTTTGCATCATTGGTGGCATTGGTAATTTCCCTCTTTTTTTTCTTCTTCTATAAACCTAACTTTTTTTCCCATTTTTTCCATTATTTTCAATCATCAATCTACTAAAATACTTGCGAACTGTAATTAGATTTCTCAATTGATTATCTCTTGTGTTTGTTCGATTGAATGATGATTTGATTTCACATCATTATTCGTTTTGCGGATTTTAGATTGTTGATTGACCTGGATTTTTGTGGCGAAAGATGAGGATTTAATCGTAGATTTAATCGGATCATTTGCTTGATTTGTTTAATTTGAGTTATTTATCGGCTAATCGATTGCCGGAGAAATGTTTGAAATGGCTACAAAATCAAATTTGATCGTCTACTTGAAAATCAAGGTAATGGATCTTGTGTTACTTTCTTATTATTTTGTATTAGTTTTTACTTCGTTTTTGTTGAAAATATATTCAATATCAGAACATTACAGTTGACTTGAAGAACTTTTGTCGGATGCAATTCAATTGCTTCTTCTGCTTCGTTGGCTATCGGAGTAACTTAGAATGTTGGCATTTGGTCAATTTAGATATCGAGGGTGATGATCGGGTTTTGGAAAGATAATGCCATAATACCTACACCAATTCATAGCGAGTTGAATCTTTTAGACAATTTTCAAGCGGTTTAATTAAACCTTTAAGTTACTAAATGTTGCTACGAAGTTTTTTTTTTTACTACATTAGCTTTCAATTGTTTAGGCTGGGATTTTTTTATTTTTATAAGAGAATGCTGTACCAACCGCTTTGAATTGAAGAAATTTCATCAAGTGCAAACCAATTTGAAGCTCTAGTTGGCACCAATGCGCTATCTCGGCTTCATAGGACATTGTTTACTGGTATAATTGAATAGTCTATCTCCATTTAAATATTTCATATCTTAGGTTAATTGTTTTTGGTCCAATTGTAATTTTGGGGAGATAGTTTGCATTTGGAAAAAAATCCTATATTACTAAGCAGAGCTTTATGGAAACACCCTTGGTATTGTTGTTAGGATAACTTTCAGCTTTAGAATTGTGCAAACATTATTTTGATTGTTAAGTAGTGCAGATTCAATCTAATTAGATGAAGTGGAGCCAAGAAAAAATGCACGTCCTGTTGAGAGACATGATCAAGATGTTGGAAACTGTGGCATGATTTATAGTGTGCCCCTAAGGTTAAAGTGAACCTTTGATAGTCGCTAGTTATCCCCATTGTATTGTATGGGTTTGGATGTTGGCAGTTAAATGAGTCTATATGGTGGATGTTGAGATCATCTTGAGAGAGAAAGGAAAAAAGATACTCAATAAAAGTTAGAGTTGTGGATTTTGAGGATAAAATATAAGATGGTTTGAGCATTGAAACGACAACGAAGGATGCACTATTAAAGTTTTGTAGGGTTTGGATATGAGAGCATTAAGAGGGGTAGAGTGCAATCAAAAACAACTTGAATGGAAGGACTTATAATACACATGGTGAAAATAGTTTTACAACCAATGCAAACATCGATAGTAATGAATGGAAAAGAAGAGTTTTTGGTGGATGACCATATAGGATAAATTTATGTGGAATGATCACATGATAAATTTATTTGGATGACCATTTGAATGATTACTTTTGGTTATGTGCCACCTCTTTTGGGGGTTAGAACTTGGTTGATTGATTGACCATATAGAATTAAATTGGTTCATAGCGACCCCATCTTTTTGAATTTTGTTTGTATTTTGTGTTGACGATGCTAAGATGCCTTGTTGTTGGCCTATGATTATTTAAATTTTTATCTTTGTCAATAAGCTTCAAAGTTGAGTATGCAGTGATGGTAATCGTTTTGTGCTAACATATAGTTCAGTGAGGCCTACTTGTATTATTGAAAGGTTTTGAAGCTCACTTGGTTTTGTTTAATGGAAGTCAACTATTAGTTTATGAGAGACATTTTGTTCATTAAAGCCTATTATTTTCGTACTGGTTGTACATCTGAAATGTTTATTTTTGCTGTAATCAAGTTATTAACCGATTGACGTGTCAGGTTCGCTAGCAATTTTAAGTTTCAAACCAATATATTGTGCTGTCCTAGAATATAGGCCTTTGGATAATCATGTTCTCATTGCTGTTTTGATTGATGCTTAGGCTTTTTCTTCCCAGCAGTGGTAAGGCCTATGTTGGATTCTATGCAATCAGCTAAGCAAGTACCTCCACCCTCCTTTGAGTGTGTAAGTGTTCATTTAAGCATTTATATGCTAGATCCGTATTTTCTGGCAAACTGATTAGCACAAAGCTCCTCATGTCTTCAGATAATTTTGTAATCGCTGTAGAAGTTTGGCAGTTGATAGGTTTGCATCCTTCAAAATGAAGTTTTACTGCCTTTTGCTCCTTAGCTTTTTGCACATTTTCTAATTGCTATCTTAAACAGGTGGTTTTCCCTTGATTTTAGGATCATGTAAATTTTTGTGGGATTTTTTTTCACCTGACTGTGACTTATAGCCTTCATTTTCGGCTTTGGGAAAACCTTTCGGGGCTTTGTCTCATTTTCTCCCCAAATTCTCACCTTTTAATAACCTTAGATGATGTGCGATCATTTTTTAGCTTCTAAAAAACTTGTTATATTTCCCTAAAGGATTCCCAAAAAAGGACACTATTTTCCGTTACCAAGACCTTCTATATGACCTTTCGAACCCCGACAAGTTGTTCGAGGGTCCTCTTTTGACCCGAGGGCACCATATAAATTTTCCGCAAATATTTTTTTAGACCTTGAAACCTTTGAAAATTGTGAACTATAACCTTGGTTTTCGGTTTTTGGAGGGCTGTCTGGACTTCGTCTTGTTTTTTCCCTGTGTTGTTGGTATCATAGGACGCCTCACACTCGGTTTTAATCTCTAAAACCTTGTTATCCTCTCTGTTTAACAAATTTCATAAAAAAGTGCACTAGTCTTTTCACTTCACGGATTCTTCTTATGACCTTTTAATCCCCGAAAAGCTCTTGGGGCCATCTTTTAACACAGGGTCCACAATATAAATTTTTTGCAACTTTTTTATCCCAGACCCCTAAAAAGTGTGAATGATACTATCGTTTTTGGTTTCCAATGGGCTTTCTCGAGCTTTGTCTTGTTTTCTTGTTTGCCTTGTTTGTTTTACTAGTGGTAGTAAGTACACTAGGATGCTCCACACTCACACTCGATTTCAATTGCAATTTCAGCCCAAAAGAACTTTTATATCCCTAGATAACTTTCAAAGTAAGGACACAATACATAAACGATGCAAAGACCCTAAATCCTATTTAGCAAGCCAAATTGTTGAGCCCAACCCAAAAACTCTTAAATATACTCTTAACATGTACTCGACGACGACTATTATTTGTCGAGAATCCTTTTTTTTTCTTTTTTTAAGGTTTTTTTTTCTTTTTTTTTTTTTTTTTTTTTTTTTTTTCTTTTTTTTTTTTTTTTTTTTTTTTTTTTTTTTTTTTTTTTTTTTTTCTTTTTTTTTTTTTGTTTTTTTTTTTTTTTTGTTTTTTTTTTTTTTTTTTTTTCTTTTTTTCTATTTTTTTTTTTTTTTTAGCCTTCCCTCCTTTTTTTGTTTTTTTTTTTTTTCTTATTTTTTTTTTTTTTTTTTTTTTTTTTCTTTGTTTTTTTTGGGTTTTTTGTTGTTTCATTTTTTGTTTTTTTTTTTTTCGCTTTTTTATTTTTTTCTTTGTTGTTTTTTTTTTTTTTTTTTGTTTTGATTTTTTTTTTCCTTTTTTTCGGGTTTTTTGTTTTTTTTTTTCTTTTTTATGGTTCTTTTTTTGGTCTGTTATTCGGAGTTGTTGTTTTTTTTTATTTTGGTTTTTGTTTTTTTGTTTTCTATTTTATTTTTGCTTCTTTTTTGTTTTTTTTTTGTTCGTTGATTTCCTTTTTTTTGTCCTGTTTTATTTTTTTGGTTTTTTTTTTTTTTTTTATTTTGCTTTTTTATTTTGCTCTGTTTTTTTTTTTTTTGCTGTGGGTTTAATTATTTATTATTTTTTCTTTCCATACTTAGATCTTTATTCATAGAACACCATTTGTGTTAGGTGGTTTTTTCCTTTTTCCTTATTTCCAACATAAGGTCATTACATGTGGCGATAAATGAAACATCACATAGTTAATGTTTTTATTCAAACATTTATTTGGTTTTGCTGTTTTGTAATAAAATTATTGGGGGGTTTACCCGTTGTAGGTAAAGGTATTTCTTCTTCCCCATTTACAAAGTTTTTAAAAATTAATTATTTATTTTCCATATACCCTCACCCC
>PYUH01000044.1:5091087-5102320 GCA_016808085.1 Suaeda aralocaspica | reverse complement strand
CCCCCCCCCCCCCTCCCTGTAGTTTTCGGGAATTCGCACTTTATCGTCTCCAAAACCTTTTCGTTTAAGAAATTCTATTTGTTTCCGTGCTGTAGGTAGCTAATAGTTGTGTGTGATCCATGTAGTACTGAGATGTGGATGTTCAAATTCCACCGCATAGCCCATGCTTCTTGATTGACATGTTCATTGAGCCTGTTGTATTTTGGTGTCTATTGTTCTTTCTTGATTATAAACAAGTCCAAAAAGAGAAATAATATTGATTTATTGGTTTGTTAGAGAGTTTCCAAACAATCTATAGGTACTCTGTAGTCTGTATGACATGCTCAATATGGCTCTGTACCTTTTGCTTCGTCATCTTTGTTTCACTGTTTCACACTTTTTATTGAATATTATCACTGATATGGTGAAATTTTTCTATCATCTGTTTTGTAGGTCGTGGCTGGTGTTACTGGTAAAAAAGAATGAAGTCGGTCATGGATGTGAGTCCTGATTTCCCTTGTATGTTCCTTTGTGTCCTATCAATGAGACATTTTCTCATAGGAATAAGTCATTTTTTGTATGAGCTAGAGATGCCATATTTAAATACTTTTCCCATTTTGATTGTAATGAAAAATGCTTATTACACCTTGTTAGTGATCTCTCAAATATGAAACATGCTTTCATGCATCTTTTCCTCAAATATTGATTCGTTTATTGTTTCTTTGTTTTTGTTTGTGCGTGTGTGGAAAAGATGTTGATGGAGAGATCGTTACCCATGTAATGGGGTAATAGTTAGTCACCCACCACTCATTAGGATAACAATTACCCCAAAATAGGTGATAGTTTCTTTTCATTCTTATTCATCAGGTCATTACTACCTCATTTCCTTGCAAACTCACCATAACAGCCTCTTTATTTCCTTACCATGCTGAAACACTTCCATTTTATCTTGTTTAACTTTTTGACCCTTTGTTACTGCCATTCCAATTATATTGTTAGTCACAAGTTCAAGGAATCTAGTAGATTAGTATACAAAAATTATGGGCTAAGATCAAAACCTTAATCCCATAGTTGGAGTCCGGTACATGAATCAAAATTAATCATTTCATGTGGTCATCCACATAAACTTTCCTCCTCCATCCCTTGCAATCGAGAACCTTTTTCTCCTTCAAATCCAAATGCTTCATATCTTTTGTAACACCTTCAAACCAAGTCCCTCGTTTGAAATCTCCCGTTTCCCACTATTCACTCCTAGGTCTCTGTCTCACATGTCCAAACCAACGTAGGTGGTTTTCCCTTAGGCATCTATGTAATGCATTTATAAGCTGAAACTAAAAACATCTTGTTCTTTTGAGTTTTGACCCAACTTCAAGTTAGAAAATCAACATTCTATACTTGGGGCATGAAAAGCTAGAGTAATTCTAAGAGAAATATTGACTTATTTGGTGTAGAGTTTACATTGTGCTTGGATGCAATTTGTGGAAGGAAAGGGAGGGAGAGGAAGAGGAAGGGAAGGTGAAAGAAGGGGAAGGCAGAAGAAATAATTTCTTCCATTTGGATAGGAAAGAAGAGGAAGAGAGAGTTAGGAACAAGTCCTCAATTTTTCAAAATCAATTGACATATAAAATTGAAATTTTCTAAATTTTCCTGAATTTTGGTTGTAGCAATGGTGGAGGATTGTTGGTCATGGTTATATTGGAATTTTCCATCCAACTCTCGTCAATTTTGGAAGGATTTGTTTCCTAAGGATGATAGCAAACAATATCCTTCTATTTCGCTTCCTCCATATTCCCTCACCTCCCAATTTTGCTATCCAAATGGAGGAAATTTCATCCGTTCTTTTCCCTTTAATTTAGTGTATTCAAACAAGCTGTTAGAGTTTGCAGTTAGAGAAATACTTTTTTTTTGGATTTGACTGTTGATATGATTAGGCCTTTGTTTAAAGGTATTTGGTAACATTTAGTTGATTGCTCAATGAATCTTACTTTTTAGTTAGGTAAAATGACATATGTGGATGACCTCTTCTTTGGTGTGCAAAGGTTTAATTGTTAAAACTCTCTTCATATCTCTTTCCCACCAAACACCCATATAATAGATTTTTCCTTGTCAAAACTCTAAATGGGATCAAAATCTGTCTTTTATTCCCAAACTCTCTTCATCAAACCTCTCTTTACATAACTTTCTCCTACACTGGACCTAAAATAGGAGCATTTTCAGGTGTAACTGGGTTCGTATTGTTAATTTTGATGTTAAAACAGTTTTATTCACGCTGTAGGTACTTTAGGTTATAAAAAAACTCCTTAATTGGCATTGCTTAGTCTACGTATGGCACCAGTTCTGATAAACTTCAGTGCCTCTTTAACTCGGACAGACAAGGAATGTCATGAGTTCTTTTTTTTTTCCTACACAACCTAACTGATGTATAGGGTTTAAGCAATATAACATCTGTGATTAGTGAAAAAAGGGAAAAGTTGCAAATTATATTCCATTTATGCTAAAGGGGTAATAAGACGCCGAAGGCAACTGTACAGCCGAATGACATTCAGATAATGCACCTTATTTTACTTGGGTGGTTCACCTTAAACCTTTCTCGAAAGGGGACCATTTTAGTAGAATAAAGCCTTGTTTAGTTATAATACTCCTTTAACTTAGGTGTAAAGTGTATAATTGTATATATAATATGGAGTTATCAGTTATGGGCAAGAGTTTTTGATGGCCTAGTAGTGTGATAAAATACTTGTTAAATCTTTTCCACTTGTTAGTTGTTGCTATCATGCTAATTATAAACACTGATTGAAATTATACTTTATGTTTTACAGTGCTCCGTAAAATTCTTAGGATGTAGCGCAGGGAACCAAACATTCCTCTCAGGCTGTGCTCTAGTGTTTCCGGAGCTAATCAGATGAAATAACGACCAATATATACTCCAGTCTCTTTATTTAGTTAGCCTGTATTGTCCATATATCAAAATTTAAGTTACAAAGAGAAACAATAGGGAGAGTTACTAGTCTAGCAATCTGGATATACTCCATAGTAATCTTTGGTTGACGAACTGATATTTACTGCAAGTCAGAGGACCAAAAGTTGGTTTACAGATATCAACCTATTCAGTGTTCATTATCACTGTCCTTTAATTGACCTCGTTGATTAATTGAGCTGCAGTAAGATATGTGGTGGATTTGGCTTACTGCAGTTTTAAATTGCTTCACTGTACTATAAGTCAGCTAACAGAAGCCCAATCTGCAAGTTTGCTTTACAGTGCGAATATCAGATTATAAGGCCTGAATTAACTCTCTGTTACTAGACAGAGGACAATACAGGCTATAGGAAGAGGACAATCTGCAATGAGAATGAAGAGGTTATGAAGAGGATATACTCCATACTCCATAAATGTTCATAACCTCTTCATTCTCATTGCAGCACATCCCTCATTTGCCCGACTCGGGTACCATTTTCTTGCCTGAACCACATCCTTTGTTCTTCGAGGGTGTCTCCCAAACATTACGCACATCCCTCATCTGCCGAACTTGGTAGTCATGTTCTTGCCTGAACCTCATCCTCTGTTTCTCAAGGGTGTCTCGGCCCAAACATCATTTTGACTCTTTCACTCTAACCGACATTCCCTGGGTTTAGATAGACCTTTCCTTTTCTGTTGGTCACGTGTTCTCAAAGTGAGCTGTGAAAATCTTATGCTTTGATGGTGGAACAACTAGACTGAAAATCTAGTGCAAAATGATGGTTTTGACAAAGCATTACATTCGATTTGTGGAATTTGTTGACTTGCATCAATAGTTCCTTATTTGATAGATGCCTATGTTCAGTGGACATGACCTTAATGCTTGTTTGTCTGTTCATTTATACACGTCTTTATATTAAGGAAAATGCTTCAAGTGATATTTTTCTAATATCAGCTTCAAGTATTTATCTTGATCAAAGATGCCGTGTGGTCTAGGTTGGAATTTGAGAGAATTTGTTGTAGTCATTTTCAGGTTTAAGTACCTTAGACACAGGGTAAAACCTTGATAACAAAGGCTTAATGGTGATTATTTTGACCTTCTGGACGTTCTGAAAAGATTTTTTCCCCTCCGTATTCCGTATGATCCCTAAATATTTTAACTCGCCAATAAAAATTGTTAAAGTTATCAATAAAAAACCTGTATCACAAGCTACAACCACCCTGGACTGGAGTGCATCAAAATTCAAAAACCAGCAAGAAGAGAGAATTCAGAAACCTAGAGAAATTTCAACCTTATGCAACTTCTTCCTTATTAAGGTCACTTGACTAGGAGTCTAGGACAGTGTTCAAACATCAAACTAGTACTTACATGCACCCTATAAACTAAGTTAAAATTACTAAATTACCCTTGATATTTATACAAGTTTAAACTTTAAACAAGCAAAACAACACAACCAAAAACTAGCTGTTCTCGATGAGTTTTTACAAACATTGCAGAAAAGATAAATTTCATGTTTACAGCTTTGAGTATTTGTAGTCGTTTTCATCAAAGAAAGAGAGGTTTTTAATTTGAAGTGGAGCAGAGGCTTTGTTTTGTCACTACTCACTAAAATTTGGTTGGTGGCAATGCGATGGAGACTTGTTACTGCCGAAGGATAAAGATGACTTTTCACTTTACCAGGCGTCTTTCTTCCATTTTGAGGTACTTCTTCTTTGGCTTGGTATTACTTGCTTGAATGCTCCATAAATGGCTGCCTGTTAACACAATAAGAAATTCTTGCATTCAAATTTTCATGCATACGAATAAAAAACGGAGGGAGTTAATTGATGGATTTCCCGTCTATGGTAAGTTGGGATTTTACTTACCCGTAAAACTCAAATTATTGATAATGACCCTCAATTAAATATTCAAATGTGACCGATTGAGTATCAAGTACCAAGTATCATATATCATCAAAGGAGCAGTTTGTGGCATAAACTTTATTAGGTTTGTAATTACTAATTGTTTATATGCATCAACTAATGCATAAGTATTATTATTGTTATTGTTGTTATTATTATTTAAAGGAGCCTATTGCTCCGTGATTATGGAGTATGAATGTATGATGATAACAATTAGTAGTTGTAACCTAAAAGAAAAATTATTAGTGTCATAAATCTAAAGAGGGTGACAGCATGATGATTGATGATAGTAATGTAGGACCATTAAGGTGATCTTTATGCTTTAGATTGTTCACATATTGTACCCTTTTTTGCCCCCTAGCAGAAGTCATACAATGAGGCTCACGAAAGCTATATATCTACCCATAATTGGATACATATTAATCACCAATGAAATTAATGCTTGCATATGATTTATTAATTTTAGGTAAGGACAAAATTAATGACCCTACTATGGTTTTAGTAGTTGCTAATTTTCTTGGAAATCCTAAGGTTCTTTTTAACTATATGTTTTTGGGAACTGGTTTTTGCGCCTTTTGACAACTTGACAAGAGGATAACAAATGAGCTCTCAATAGAAGATTCAAGTGCATTGCCAAGAACCAAGTGGGACTGTGGGAGTGCAACAATAGAATTTACACCTAATAAGTCTTAGAGGCCCTTTGAGATTGATTCTCCAAACCTTTAAGTTTGATGGAGGCTAAGAGTTGAGAATGGGGTAGAGTCGTCGACCCAACTTGACATGCATAATAAACAAGTCATGTCTAAACACCTAAGTTTAAGTCTAGTTAGATCGTGTCGTGTCAATTTTTGACACCTCTATAATGATGTTATGTACATTTATCACCCAAATATTCCCTACTATACCGGTAAAAGTACATTAAAATAAATTCCATAAACAGATAATGAGATGGCAATGTAGCATAATGGAGTTATTACATTTAAGGTATGATTTCATTAGGACCATAACCACCTTGATACTGATAGAAAAAGAGACCAAAGCATTAACCTTGATACTACATACCTTCCTACTACAAACATATATATCTAGTGGTGTGGACTGTTGAGCATAGAACAAATCTTAGGTTGCCATTTTGATAGTGGGTTAAAAAAATCTCTCTAAAGAGGAAAAAGAAAGGTGGTTAGCAACAGCAAATGACCTCTAATTGAAGCACTGTTTTGTGTCATTATCATTTTCCATCTTACCTGCTATGGGATAATAACCTCTCCACCCACCCCACTCAACAACAATGACAGTAATCAATGACTTATTTACTGTAACATTAGGAAGCATTACATTTAATTTACAGGATAAATTATTGTCTTCCTACTACCTTCCTAGAATCCTAGGCTCCACTGATTTCTATTCATTGATGTTCAATTACATTTATCATAAGGGCATAGTGCCATAGTCTTTTGTTTGATATGTTGTTTTAGCATTATAAGTATGATCAATCTCCATTATAAGGAGCATGGATTCCTCTGGACTCTGGTGGCAGCAGAGTCGCCCCAAGGCGAGGCGCAAAGATACTTGCCTCTTGGGATTTTATTGGGTAGATTTTTATCATTTTTTGCCATGCTGCTCAATACTCATGACCGATGAGGGGCACACCAAGTTACAAGAGGTGCATACTTCGCTTGCGCCTTAGTGTGCCTCTTGCCTTTTAAAACTAAGCTCTAGATAAGATTAGAAAGAGTAAAATCAGACGGCCAAATTAGGTGAAAAGAACATAACCTGAATATCCCCGAGACAAGCAAGAAACACCAAACATCTTTTGTTCAAATTATCATAGCATGATGGTATAGTGGGGTTGAAGATTAGTTGTGTTAGCAACCACTATTGTAGCAATTACTTTCTCTTCACTAAAAGAAATTATGATTAAGTGTACTGTTATGGGGTGAATTACTCCTACGTAGATGCCCCAAAATCGCTGGACATTATTTTTGTAGTAGTACACTTTTATATTAATGTCCTCAACACACATAAAAATACTGACAACTGTTCACTTAATCTTCAAAATGGCAATCGAGCCACCTTGACTGTTATTTTACCTTAGAAAAATTCCATTTAATGCAAAAGGCTAAAAAATAGAAGAGCTAAAACCTTAACATTCCGTGCTCAAAGGGTGGAACTCTAAAGAACAACAGAGTATACACTTGCAGATGAAACATAAGTTCAAAAAAATTCCAAGGCATTGTTTTTCAAAAAGAATGGTCCTAAAATCAATTATTGTATTTGCCACATTCTTTCACATCTTTGTCTAAATGGTCCAATATATTTTGAGACAAACAAAAATTACAAAATATGTTAATGCACAAACAAAGCTCCCTCTTAATATTGACAAATCCTCTATAACATAAAATTAATGTATTTCTAACATAGACAAATGCATATAAACCTATCAATTTCCTTCATTCTTCAATGTGAGAGACATTGTCATTGAGTTTATACTTTGTACGATCAACAATATATTATAAGCTAAAAGAATTTCAAATTTCTATAGTATTCAAATTTCTATAGTACGAAAAATATGTGATACTTTAGTCTTGCAACAAAGCCAAATATTTTTTTGGACAAAACTAAAGTGGATTTGATAAAAGCTAGAAAATATTTAACTAAACTACTTAGAAAAATGAATTGAATCTAATTGAATAGAACTTGACATATCTAAACTAAATCATAAAACGAAAAACTAGTCTAAAATAACAGAATTAAGACACTCTCTCGACTGTAGTGGCTTACTCCATCTTCATGTACCCGGGGTACTATTGTTCTACTCAATCACTCAGTCAAAGTAAATGTAAATTTGTAATGTAAAATGATTGACTAATTTCAAATCATTAATTAATGATTAGAGTAGTTTCGTAAGTTGTGACTCTACTCTATCAATCAGCAATGCACAGAGTAAGTACCACATACAGTAAATTAGTTACTTAGGATACCTCAACATCCAATCACCAATCACCACGTACACCTATTTTTTAATTGTCAGAATTTTTATGTAGTATTTGTTTTTTTATCATTAAGTAGAGTTTACCTAAGATCATCCACTGTTACTTCGTACAAAGTAGACTTGTATCTCCTTAAAGTAATACACACACCCTTGACTCTACTTTAGCTTTAGTCCTAATTTAGCATGACAGACACATTTCTGACACTTTTGTCAACCCCAAGACTTTCAAAACACTAACAAAAATCCTCACCTTTATCCATGACATTTTCAATTTTCAAACACACAAGTAATTAGCACCAAATTATTTGAAACATTTCACAATTTTCAACACACAAGTTATCACATTGATCCTAATAACAAACAAGCATCTTATATGGTTTAATGACTTTAATCTTACCCCAAAGTAATAGGGATATACTATTATTACTCCGTATTATACCTGCATGTTCAACTCACAAAACTTAAAAAGTGTGAATTATACTGCTACGTAATTTACTGAATATTCGAGATAGTCAAATGTTACAACTAAAGAAAGACGGGATGATATGAACTTACCCAAAAGTGGGACTTTGAAGGTGATAACCCAAGAAAGTTAACCTTCTTACTATTCCTCGAAACCTTAACGGTCGCGCCACTACCACCACCACCAGCAGCTATGTCACAGCTAGTGGTACTAGCAGCATCATCATCTGCAAAGCTGGGAAAGACATAATTACCCCCATGAACATCATTTTTATCATTACCACCGCCCTTAAAGTTAACCCCGCCTCTTTTCCTCCAAGAACCAAACAACCCCTTATCTCTTTTAACACTACTACTACGACTAAGTACAATAGTCCCAAGTAAACCTCCTTTTTCAGGGCTATTACCATTACTACCCTCCAAACTTAAACCATCAAAGGAACCTTGTCTTTTTCTAAGGAACCTAAAAGAAAAGGACTTGCCTACAAAAGAAGAAGAAAAAGAAGTGTTATAAGGACCTTCAAGAACAGTTGTAGGAGAGGGTGTTTTGGTAAATTTAGACTCATTGAGAAGCCTAGGAGGTAAGTCTAAGCACTTGATGGCATTATTGTTATTAGAAGGAAGCGCAAGGGTTAAACATGGTAAAGGCTTTCCTGGTTGTTCTTCCCAACTGAAAGGCACTGAAGCTGAGGTGTGAACAGGTGATGACAATGTAAAGAGGTTTGATGATGAATTTTGTGGTGGTAATGAATACAATTGGAGTTTTGGAATTGTTGATGAATTTGTATTTGTTTCTTCTTCTTGAGATCCCATTCTTTTTGGGAGATGATGTTTGTAGTTTGGTGACAATGGAGAGTGGTGTGAATGAGAGAAGAGAAAAAAATAAGGGAGAGAAAAGTCAAGTGATGAAATGAAATGAGAGAAATGAGAATGGGGTTTTTTTTTTTGTGTAGAGTGTGTTTATTATGAGAGATAATTTTATGAGATGAGTTTGAGTTGAGGAAAATAATGCTCACTTTTTAAGAGGTTTTGTCCCTTTTGGTGGGCCTTTAATTGATTTATTGACTTTGTTTACTTTCTTACTCTTTATAAGAATTTATTAAAGGAGATAGGGTTGTCTATTTAGGATCTGTTTATTTTAGCTTAAATCTGTTCATTTTAGTTTACCTCTTTTTTTTATTTTGCTACATATTAATTCTTTATTAAAAAAAATTTCAGTTCAGCTCAACTCAATTCAGGTTAGTTCAGTTATTTTCAGTTGAAATAAACAGGCCCTTAGTCCACTCGTCTCAAAATACTTGCGTTATTTGATTTAAGAGAAATTCACTTTAATGAGTTAAATTGAAACTAAAGAAGTATTTTAATTTTTAAAATACAAAAAAAAAAAAAGGATATATGTAATTTGTGAAAAGTTTATTTTGGCTAATTTGAAATTCAAAGTAATGAGACAACTGCTACTATCACTTAATTTTTACACATTTACTTTCAATTTCAAATTTTGATTGTATTAATTAATTTGTATAATTTTTAAACATTGTAATATGAAATATTGTTAAATTTGTTTTATTGCTCATGAACGTTACTCTATACTATGATTATATTTTATACCAAATAGTTTGCTATTCACCAAAAGAAAACACCCTTTTGCAATTCAATTTATACATTGGTGAAAGTTTGTTCTTCCTCCGTCCCAAATTACTTGCTACATTAAGTTTTTAGACACTATTCATGTTTATTCATTTGACTATCTTTAACTTTGAATTCTTAAGATAAAATATAGCCATATGAAATTTTGTCTGATTCGTCTTAATGAGTAGTTTTTAAAATTAAAATTTTTTAATTTTCTTCATGGATGTATTTATAGTAATAACCATTTTAAGTTACGTCTTGAAAACCGTGAAAAAACAATTGTAATACTACATTTGTTTTTTATTAGTTGCAACACTTGGGTATTATTTATGAGATATAAGAAATTCAAATGTTGCAACTAACAACAAACCGATGTAGTAAGCAAATTGGGACAAAAGGAGAATTATTAATAAAATGAAATAATATATGATGTCATTTTCTAATACTTAATCTATACAAGAAAGAAGTGCTTGGGATGGCATGGTGCAAGTTTCTATGACTTTATCATAGATGATGTAACACTAAGGAAATTTTTAGTTCAAAGTGATTGTCAATACTCATCAACCCTTCAAAAGCAAGTTTTCAAACCAAGGTTTCAAATCCAAATTCTAAAACATTTAACCTTAAAAAAACTTAACCAATACCAGTAAAATAACTAACTTTCACCCGCATCACACATCAATTACATTAATGAGTAATTTATAATTTGGAACAACTTTTTATAATATCACTGTTTTTTATACTACCTCACAAATAATACTCAAGTGCTGTAATTAATAAAAGACGGAGGTTTTATAACTCATGCATTGACATTTTAAAGATAGCTAGTGTGATGAGTTGAAACTACTACCTTATATCAAACACATCTCAATATCTCATTATCTACTTTAATAGAAAAGATAAGTGGTATAAATGAGCTAAACAAGGGTGATGACTGATGATAAGTCATTGCATTTTATTTATTTATTTTTAATATAGGAATAGGTCATTGCATATTTGCATGCACCTTTATTGTCGGCAAAGTTGTGCTTAAATAGTGTTGTAAATCAAAGCTAGCTTTATTAGTGTAGTCGTACATGATATAATTAAAGGCCAATTTTTAATTTGAGGGGAGGCAGAGGGAGAAATAAAGTGAGATGCATTATTATAGATTTATAGCTTCATAACAATAATATTGTTAACGCGTTATTCAAAACAAAAGGCTAACAAATTAAAGATTTGAACCTATTAATTTAGTGCATTAGGAACTCATGTTGTATATTTGTATTTAAAAAAAAGTTGGTACTTTTTTTTTTTTTTTTTTTTTTTTTTCG
>PYUH01000044.1:5067586-5088752 GCA_016808085.1 Suaeda aralocaspica | reverse complement strand
TTTTTTTTTTTTTTTTTTTTTTTTTGCGTGCTATTGGCCACGGCCTTTTGAAGATTTTTTTTTTTAAACATAATTTTGAAAGAATTTGAGATTATTGATCTGCAAATTGCAATCAATGGACATCAACCTTTTAACATTGGGCTCAGTCAGTTTTGTCATTCTAATTATAATACGAAAATATTTAATAATGTCGGTTAAAATGATAGAAATATATTGAAAATTTGGTATTGACATTTCTAAGAGTTGATATGACACTTTTCTCTATAAGTAGAGACGTTGAGTACTAAAAAAATATTTTCTTATCGATACAATGCTAATATCAATTTTTAGATCTTGAATATCATTTCTCGTATTATATTATAGTATTATAGCAAGTAAGAGCGTGTTTGGCAAAATTAGTTGTAGCTGTTGGCTGTTGGCTGTTGGCTTTTTGTGTAGCTGTGAGCTGTCAAATAGTAGCGGTTAGAGTTTAGCTGTTAATGTAGCTTTTAATAATATAAGTGTTCGGCAAAGGTAGCTGTTGGAAACATAAAAGATAGTTGTTGTTTTTATTATTATTATTATTTCAAATAAGATTGGAGTTTGGGATTGGGGTGCCTCGTTGAATTTTAAAATATAATTGAGTCGGATTATATTTATCAATAAAATTGGGTTCAGTCTTTCCATCAAATAAAAAAAAATTGGAGGATATAAGTAAGATATATGATGGCATCAAATAATTATTACATGAGAAGAAAATGGAGTGGAGAGATTAGAGTCAACAAAGAAATATGTAGGGAGATGTGAGAAATAAATAGAGAGAGAAAAATAGGGATAAAAAAATTAAATATAAATAAAATATCTTTCATTGGAAGCTAGTTTAGGATTTGCAATGCTTTTTTTTTTTTTAAGCTTTCAACAAAAGCTACCTCTACCACTAACAGCTTCCTAAAACACTACCTCACCAAACACTCATAATTTTATAAAGTAGTGTTTTAACTTGGTCTAAAAGCTAAAGGCTACCTCAAAAGCTAGCACCGAACAAACCCTAACCTAGCCAAATTTTGTCATGGAAGGTCTTGACCTTTGAGTCCAAAAAGGACGAAACTGACAGATACAGAGTCTTAGAAATGCATGTATATCGTGCATGTTGCTGCATTAGACTGATGTATACTCGAAATCTCGAATGATCATCTCAAGGATGACCCTCCAACTTCTGTGATGATGACAAACGAATCAATTGAAAACCTTATGATTTTTCCAAGAAATGAAACCAATTTTTTTTTGTTAAACAAATTAAAATGAAATAGTTGAGGAACGAACAACAAATTAAAACTTGTTACGCACCAAATTTTAGTGCAACACCATATGCTTTGAAATGTCACATATTGAATCACATAGGTTAGTTATATTTATTTTATTACCTACACTTATTGAATTAATTGTGGTTCATTAGAATTTTAGAAGTGTTTTAATGAAAACATAAAATTTAGTGATATCAGATACTCCGAACCATTAGGTATCTTTTGCGATTTTTAAGTTTTAAATTTTTATTTAGCCCTTAAAAAATGATAATGTCTACCTGTATTAATACATCATAAAGGTTAAGACACTATAGTGAAAGGAAATTATGATTCAATAATGTACCTCATGCAAATCAAATACAACTATGCGTGTATAGTAATATTGAGATGTATCATTCAAAAGTCATTAAAAAATCCCTATACATGATAAGTAAGAGAGTATATAGTAATTTGGATACCTTAAATTTTGGGTTGGTAGTAATAGGACTACTAAACGTGGGGATGGGTTATAGTAAAGTAAATTAAATGAATAATCCATATGAGATTGAATATGCGTGATAAAGTAAAGATACCACTTTACTGTACCTATATACGTAAGTATCATATATCATATATGGTCTTTGCAACTTATAAAATAAGGTATGCTTAATTAAACACCATCCACATAGTTATTATTGCCTTATTATTTATTCTCCTAAATCCCTAATTCATGTGCGATGTCATTTTCTTGATTCTTCCACATTGTTAAAAGTTTTCATTTATTTGATAAGATTACTCAATGCCTTGTTTGTCTCATCTTTATTCTTATACATTTATATTGGTAAGCATAGTCTTCAACATCTTTATTTTCTCAATCATACAATTATTCATTTATCTTTCGCACAATTGCCGCACGCTAGTATGTTTCTATGGATTTGTTTGGGCTTTCTTGAGATAAACATAATACTTTGTAGATAGTATAACCTTGTAAAAAAAATAAAATATGTGACAGTATAGTGTAAAGCTGTAAACACATGTTATAACTAATACTTAGGCTACAGCAATAAACTAAGGGTGACAAGTAGCTTAGTTGGTTAAAATTTCACTCTTTATTTTAGAAAATACTAAAATAGGTTCGCAATTTCTCATACGTTGTGGCCCTTACTTTGTATTAAAAATATATATATATATATATATATATATATAAAACTTAGACAAAAAATTGTAAGAAGAGCATGGGTTATGAAAAAAAAAAAAAAAAAACTCTATTAAATTGGTTGGACATTTATGCAAGCCCAAGACTTCAAAGATTATTGGGCCCATTTCAAGCCTTCCTCAAGGCTTTCTACATGTTGGAGCCAATTTATATTACAACTAAAAGCACGGTTGTTTGTTCTCTGGTTTAGTGTGATTTGGCATCCAAACCAAACCAAGGCTTCCGAGTTCCCACTAAAAAGTAAAACACGGTATGGTTTAATGTGATTTGCAATTTTACCATATTATTTTCAAACAAGAAGTTTACATATTGCCCAAATAGAAAACAGTCACTAATTGGCTAGCGTAAGTAACAAATAAACAAATATTTGAAAAGATAAAAACTAAGTCTTGAATGAACTACACCCAAAAAAAAAGAAAAAGTAAATTTTATTATATTGAACAAAATTAAAAACTAAATATACTTCATGTAATACAAATTATATGATTTGCGGTTTGACTGCTGCTTGATTTGGTTTCTTTTTACTCATAAAATTTCTCAATTTGTTTTCAATGATTTGTTACATATATTGTATAGGATGATATCTTTATTTGTTAAATTTGACATGCTAAATATTTTTATTTATATAAACATTTTTATTGGCTTAGATGAAAACTTATACTTTGTATTGTTGTAATTTCATGGTAATACTCAAATTTTTTGATGAGAATTTGCTAAAATAATAATTATTTTTTTACAAAAAAAAAATACATTAAATAATATGAGTATTACGGAAGCCCACTATATCTCTAACAATAAGCTAATGAAGAGAATATATTGGCTTTTTGGGTGACCTATAAAATAATTGTAATCCACATATAAAAATTAATACAACGAGAAAAGTATTATACTACTCCGTATTATATAAACAACATACTCTTACTATCACCCTCTTAACAACCTTTATCTTTTCCAATTGTTCTCTCATATTGTACTTGCAAAAACAATGTTATGACATGACTCATAATGATATCTTTAACCCAAATTCTACTTCAAAAAGGTAAAATTAGTTATTTAACCCACATATCTTTAGAACAACTCTCAACCAATGGTGACTTGTTGATAATTTATATAAATTTTGTAATAAAACTTACTTGAAAGTGTAACCAATAAGGAGACTGGAAGCTACATTTGGGTTAATCATGATCACAATCTAATTGTCGGCTATTAAGGACGGTTCATTCCTTCGTCAAACTAAAAAGTAAGATTAACATTAAGCTTTTGCATGCTTAAAGCAAATATTTACATGTAATCCAACTATTATTGGTGTAGATAAAGGCTATCTCCCTCTTTTATTGTATTCTCTTGTCTTACTCTTGGATTTGTTTTTGTCTAATGACGGTCCAAATCATATGGATCCTTCTGTGGGCCTTTTTGACCCATTTATGGACCACTATTAACCTTCCTCAAAATCATAAAGCTCGCTATTTTTCCACCCTATCTTTTGAGTACCTAATCACGCTGTGAAGTACTACTGCCGTGCTTCTACACTTACGGTTTTACCTAAAGATGCACCTCAAGCATGTAGTAGAGGTGATCATCGCCCAGCCCGGCCTGGGATTGATATGTTAAATACGACCTATTGATATTTTTACTTTACAAGCACCCAGATCAATATTCAGTAGTTTTTTTTTTTTTTTGCCAGAATCCCGAAACACAAAAAAAAAAAACAGTGAATAGTAGCTTTTGTCTTAAGCCTCCGGAACAATCGTCCTGGGTCCTGTCATTTTTTCGCCCCGTTTTTTTTTACCACGTTCTATGGGTCACCACAACAACCCCCGCAATCGGTTTCGGTCTCTAAAGTTCTCGTATGATCCCTCTTACTGCCTCTTCTAGAAAGGGAAAAACAGCCTCATATGGAACCGTCTTGTTATCATCCCTCCTATGATCTCTTCACCCCGAATCCTTTGGATTGGGTTCATATTTTCACCTTACGGGCACCCCGGTCAATTTCCGGGATTTTATTTTTCCCGAGACCCCAAAGCCCCAAAAAACAATGAATAATAGCCTTTGTTTCAGGCCTCTAAAAGAACCATCCTGGGCCCTGTCACTTTTTTGCCTCGTTTTTTACCACGTGCTATGGACCATCACAACACCCCCTCCCCCCATATCAGTTTCGATCACTAAAGACCTCGTATGATCCATCTACCGAGGATTTTCAAAATCACGACCCTTGGCCATTATCACTCTCTCGTGACCTTTTGGCGGCCTTTCTTAAGACCCTGTTTTGCCTCTACAGTGGTTGTGTGTTCCATGAGCATGGCTGAGGATAGAAAGCCTCTTTTTATACTATGCAGTATTTTTAGACGGAAGGAAGGGGGGAGCGCATGGCCTAGGGCAAGCAGACTCTTTTTGCATCATGTGCTGTGTAGCCTTGTCCTGGGCTCTTATAAACGTATGCATGCATGCACCCACCACAGTTATAAACACGCCCCATCCTTACTTAGGGGCTTCCCCATACTTAGAAACAATTAGGCGCCCAAATAGCGTCTTTTTTGCACTATGTAGTAGTTTTGCAATGTGCTCCGAGCCTAAATGTTTCCTTTTGTCTTTTTTCATCCGAATAGTAGAGCCTCCATAAATTCAATTACCTCATTTGACAAATTGCTTAGCTACATGACCGTTCTCATTGTTGCCTAAAAAGGACTAATTCATGTTCTTCCCACTTTCCACTCACTATCTTACTATTGGTACCTCCCTATATTTAGCTACTATCCTACTATCATATACACGCCTCATTACACCTATAATTGCTTGTTTGGTTGTCCTCAGTTGCCACATAAATTTACAAATTTTATGATTTTTTTTTTTGGTGCTAGGGAGCCACAAGGGCGGGGATGAGAATCGATCTCATGATCTCCTGCAATTGGGAGGAAAGCTTTTACCACTTGAGCTACCCCTCACCCTCACAAATTTTATGATTCGTTGGTATAAGAAGTTGTTTGGTCGTTTAGTTTCTCAACTTCCACAGGAATTAAAAATTTTCATAATTTGTTGGTAAAAGGGGTTGTTTGGTCGTCCAGCTGTCCTCAATCTCTCAAAATGTAGGAATACTAAAATCCTTGAGTATTCGAAATTCCTACAAACTACCCATTCCCCCCCCCCCCTGGTGATTAAAAATTCCTATAAATTATAATTTTCATTTGACAATCAAACAAGTTATGGACAATTCATAAAATTTATATAAGAGTATTTAACTTATATGTATTTAAAATGCACATATGAATTCAATGACAATCAAACAAGCATTAAACAAATAATTCAATTAGAATAAATACTGGAGTATAAATCTATAATAAATAATATGAAAGTTTATAAAATTCTCTGTTAAAAGCATTGAATACAAAACAAAATATTGTAGTTAGTATAACATTATCCGTACAACCCCCCATGACAGGTACATTCACCGTCCCATTCTCCATCAACTACTTATGGTCTTTGATTTGATATGAAGATTAATTTTGTACTGTCACTTCCAAATTTTATTTATCAACCATATTGTCATGTCTTTAGTCTTTCTCAATTTATAGAATCATACCCCCTAGAGAATATGGTCAATATGTTTAAAAAGAAAAACAAGTTAGCTTGCAGAATGGTATTTTTGAGGCAATTTCTAAAGTCACCATACTAGGCATAGTGAAGATGTAGGTTTGGCTAATACCAACCTCATAGTTTGGAAGAAAAAAAAAAAAATATATATATATATATATATACATAGTAAGATTCGATTCTCTGTAACATAGTCACTTACGACCTTACCACTATGATTTCAGTTCCAAACTTGTACCAACTTGTGAACCAATATCCCTAACAGAGTTACTCATCAGTCATCACTCATTCCTTTTCCTCCGATCCAATAATTGTATCGAGAATCGAATCTTACACGACATACCTCAAAATTTAAATTAAATTGGGAAGATGACAGTCATGGCACTATCTCTCTCCCATATCCACATGCATAAAATCAAAACCACCAAAACGAAAAGAAAAAAGAGGTTACCAGTAATATCTACCCCCATCCCATAGGCCCCTATGGCCATATCCTCTGTATAATTTCATATAGCAGTCAAAAATAACAACTCAATGAAAAAAAAAAATAGAAAATTAGAATGCATAGTTATTAATCATGTTCCTTCAAAAACCTCAGTGAATTGCCCAGAAAAAAATACTCATAAACTTCGAATCTTTGAATGTCCCTTTCACTTGGATTTTCCTGCTTTTTTACAAGCAAGTATTTGCCCACACATTTAGGATTATTTCCCTATTTTATCAGTCAATTCTTTTACCAAAAAGACATTCTTGCCCTCAAATATCATCTGACTAAATTATCTCCAACATTATTACATAGGTGTCTATTGGAATTTAGAATTCCATGTTTGGTTGACATTAAAATTGTCACACACCAAACATCCCTAACACAAATCAGCATGCAAAACATCATTTGTAAAACAGTTATTCCAAAACCAAACATCATTATTAATTCACAACTACCACAAATATTTACTTTCAGTCCATGATTTTGGTCATCCATTATCTTCTCCTTAGTCATCTCAAACTAAGGCGAATGTTAATGATAACGCAAACGAGATGATAAACAAGTTTTAATCAGAGTTTTCTACTCGCCTGATCGTCAGAAGGACGATTAGGCTTTATACGATATATTACAAGGTGAGAGAAAACCAAAAGGCACACTAAATTGGGACATTAGGCAAGTTATACACAATTAGCACCCAACTAATCTAAGACTTAAAAATGGGTTCCAGCACCATTAAGTCCTATCCTCTTCAAAATGGAGACATCAATTACCTAACATACCATCAGTCATGAGCTTCCGACTTGTGCTCGTTTCCGAGGCTTTGAATAGTGCCTTCATCTGCTGATGCTGAAGAAAGAGTGCTTTTCCCACTTAATTTCTTTACGTCCTCGCTTGAGTAAATGAAGATCTTTTTCGCCATCTTGCAAAATTCCCTGTATCAAGTTGATTGACACAACTTAATTCTTGGTTTCAATTTACAACAATCTCGATACCATACAAGAAAGTTATTTGTAGGACTACACTTACTGCCAGGGATCATCGCCTACAAGCATCATATCACCTTCGTCATCAGTGAAAACGACAGCCCACGTCTTCCGGGTTTGGAGTTCACCCTTGATATCAAACATTCTCTCTAGCTCACATATTAGTTCATCGTATCCATCTAACATTGTCAAATCAACAGCTCGACCAACAGCAACACCTTGCATGTGAACCTGCAAAATTATAAAAAAAATAGTGCCCACAATAGAAGCATTATAGTATTATACATATTCTAGAACAAAATCAGATATAGATCAACTAAATTCACATTTATACACCTAAGAATTCCACCTTAGTACGACTCCTTGCGGAAGATTGTGAAAAGTCCTTCGCTTGAGTTTCCTTCGGTGATGCATCAGAGTGAATCTCCTCTTTCAACGGTTCCCCAAATACAGTATTTTGAGCCTCGTCAACCTTTTCAGCAGCAACAGTTGCCATTATTTTAGCATCATTCGACAGATTTTCAGGACTTACTGTCACCTTCTCTGGTGTAGGAGCTACCAAAGAACAATTTCTCAGATCAATCCCAAACAAACGGAAATTTCCAGCAGGTTTTCCATCGTTGCTCACTTGCTCCAATTGATTAGACCTATTTCTCGAAGGAGCAACACCTGAATAAGCCAAAGGACTTGAACAAGACTGAACCGATGAACCTTTGTTGTCATCTTTATTGTCGGCAAAGAACCTCATTGAATTTCTTCCATAAGTAGGAGTCCAAATCCCCCTCTCTAGCTGGTTCCCAGGACTACTGAAATCGTGGGTATGGGCTGATCCATACCAAAAGTTAGATGCAGCAGAACCACCTTTGGTTTCTACAATTTAATCATTCGGTATTGTTATGATAAAATCACATCATTGTGATCAACATTAAATATTATCAGATTTATCTGACAATCAAGATAATATTCCACTCTTTCTCACCAGATATGCCTAGATCAGTAGGTCGGGACCTCTTGGTCTTGGATATTGGAGGTGGACTAGGATTGACAGGAATAGAAGCAACAAAAGGTTCTATCTCCCATGGTGAGACCTTATCTGGCCTATCAAATGTAGCAGGCTCGTCCCATTGAACCTAACAGAGAAAAAGAGTGGAGAAACAAGAATTAAAAAAAGAATATTATAGTATAACTGTAGATGGCTAATCCTTTTTAGTCATGTCTATGGTTTAATATTCAACCTTTAGTGACCGCCATTTAGAGCCAGTCCACTGAGGAGAAGCATCTTCAATCCCGACAATGGTGCCCGTAAACCTAAAGCAGTAAGAAAAACTTGTAAACGTCATGAATCTTAACTAAAACTACAGATAAACTATCATTCAGTAAAAGAGCACCGTATACCTTCTCTCAGGTGCATCCTCTCCGTCAAACCTCATGTTAAAGCGCATGCCAATGGAGTATCCATGGCTCATAGCCTCGAGGTACTTGTTTACTCCAACAATAAATTGAGTAGACCTAAAGAAAAAAGGCAGGAAATATCACTATGATTCCACACATAGGGTTTTATCAATCTCAGCACAATCAAGCACCTCACATGGATGAAAAGGAGAATCCAACCTTGGTTTACAATAAACAGTGAACCTAGTTCCAGTTCTAACAGCATGGCAAGCAGTAGCAAGAACCCCAAGATGCATACTCTGGCTAGATATAACAGACGGAGGCATAGGGCTCTGTTGATGGACAAGCCTCCTAATACCAACTCGTAGAGCTCCATCCTCACCTCTACACGATATATGGCAAGTGATGAGCTTTTAGCTGTCAAAAAGAAATGCACCTTAGTTCCCCAAGTAATAAAAACCAAACAAATCCCCATCCACAATACCTTAAGAACACAAATGCATCTCCAGCAACTAGACGTTTCGAAGTAACAAAAGTACTCCATCCAGTTGTTAGCAAGTGTCTGCGGGGTTGTCCTGAACAAATTTAGTAGGAACACAAAATCACTGAATTGATCCAAACAATGAGTTAATTGTTTCAATAACAAAATTGTCACAATACTACCCTCAGTCAGTGTCCTTTGATCCGAAGCATAAATCGCTCCCACAATGCCAATACAAGATATATAAATTCATAAAATCACCACAATATCATGCCATGTTACAACTAACATAGCTTAAACTAAGGTTACCAAGCATCATAATATGTGCAAACTGCAAAAACAACCTCAATATTGGATCAGGCAGGGTAAATAGCCTCAATTCTCGTTGCAAATACAACATGACCGATAAAGCAGAAGCAAAAGAGTATTGATTTAATACCTCTATAAATATGCTTAAAGTGCCACTCATATCCATGAAGATCATGTGCAACTAGCTCTTGAGTAGGAGTTTGCTGGCTCATATCCTAAACAGGTCAAACACATGACAACACAATCAATAACCCGAATTGTCAAGGCACAAAAACAATCCCCTAGTTAGGTTATTACAAGTAATTACCAAAAGAGGCATGCACTCAGTAGCATGCTTGCGAAGAATAGAGAATCCGCCATGAGTGCTAGTATCCGAAGCAGTTAATATCTTACAAAATGACTGTACTTTCGGCCTCGAAGGCTTGGTCAAGCAAGGGTCAGGGCTTTTAGGCTCATTTTGCTATGATAAAAAACCCATATAACACACAATTCAGCTAATATCACAACTTTTAATTCAATCATTCAATACAAAATGTACCAAAGCATTAGTGATCAAACAATCTTACATCTCCTTCTGGAATTAAAGTAAGCTGAGCATACACTTCATCTGTTTCTGGCTCAGCCTAATAAAGAAATTAACCAAATACCAAATAATTAAATTTATTTATTCAACTACCAAAATCAATTATCTCATGTCTCATACCATCAAACAAAATTTTCCTAACAATTTTTTTTATTTTTTATTTTTCTTGCTAAATGGGGAAAAAAAAAAAAGGAAAATTACCTTTAGCTCAATGTCCAAAACTCGACAAATTATCTTGGAAGACAGACTAAACTCAGGAATATGAGTATTCACTTCTTGATTTGTTGTTGCCTTCAACTATTACCAACAATCATTAAAATTAACCATAATTCCCAAACACCAAAAAATTATAACAACTGTAATTTGTCGCAAAATAATTAGACATATAATAATTAATTATAAATTTATATATAATAAGAAATACCAACAATCAAAATTCACCCAACAAAATTAACCATAATTCCACAACACCAAATATTAAGAACCATTGTCATTCCTTACAAAAACAATTAAACATATAATAATAATTATAAAATTTCAAATAAAATAAAATAAATAGAAGAAGAAGAAAATAGTACTTGTTCCATGTGACCCTGTGGAAAGTAAAAAACTCTCTCTTTTGACTGTGGAACTTCAACCAGAGGACCTGCACATGCCCTCCATAGTTCTGCATACAGTGCTTCATCTTTTTCTTTATCTATTAATCAAAACATTAAACATATCATCAAATTTTTATTTTTATTTTTTCAAATTCCAACCAATAAAAATCAAATCTTTTCAATGTAATTAACCAAAATAATTGAAACCCAGAAAAATTAAATTAACTGGGTGTCTAAAAAAAACCAGAATTATGGGTCAAAAAAATTGAAGAAATTATACCTGAAGTTCTTTCATTGCTGTAAGAATCACAGTGAAAACGAACCATTGAAGAGGGTTTGTGAAAAAAGATTGAATCTTTTTTGAGGAAATTGAAGCAAAGAAGCAAACTTTGAAGTGAAAAATGAAATGGGTTTTTTTTTTTTTTTGGTAATAAAAATGAAAACTTGGATTTTTAATTCTATATAAATAGAAAGAAAATAAGTGATTAAATTAGGAGTAATTAAGATTAAAATTAGGATTAAAGACAGTGATAATTAAAAGATGTGTGAGTTTAATAACAGAAGGTAAGTTACTACTCTCCATCATTTAAGTCTGTTGAACCTTTTTGTCTTCCTTCCTTGCTTAGTTTTCTCTCTCTTTGTTGAACTTTCTCTCTCTACTCAGTTACAAAAGAAAACAGTGTTAGTTGTTGTTGTTGTTTTTTTTTGTGGGTTTTAAAACCACTTTCCAAAGCTTCCTCTTAAAAGCCAGTTTCTCTGTTTCTGTTTCACTACTTTTTCCTTAAGTCTTCATCTCTAATTTTTATTGCCAAATCCCAATAAAACCCCTTTCATCTATGTCCTTTTTATGAATGGGTTTTTTTTAACCATGGTTAACTTTGTGTCTAATTACTCAATGGAGTAATATTGAGGTTGTAGAATCTATTTTTAACCTTTTAAGTTTACGGAGTAATTAATATTGAACGTGTTTGGTTTCGGCCGGGTTATTTTGGTATATGATTATTATGTTGTTACGTGGTTCATAGTTTAATTAAGTCTAAGAAATTTCAATTGTTTGTTGGAATTAGATTTAATTAAAACTTATTAGATTTCATTAGACCTAACTAGATTTGATTTAAACAAATAATTGAGTGGGCAATGCTTTCTAACCATAATGAGTCTAATTTAATGTTACGGTTTAACTTTATCCATGTGGTAATCTTCTTGATAATACAAGAAAAATTAGCATTACTTTAATTACCATAAAGTTTATAAATTGAGTAATTGAATAGTATCAAAATGAGTTAAGACAAGATGAATAATATCAAAGTGTACATAACTTTATTCCCACAAATAATAAGTAGAAAAATATAATTCAGACCAATCTATGATTAGTTGATTACCCCTATTTTATTTGGCTGCTAAGAGATGCAATTAGAAAGTTTAATTTGAGTTTATTTTAATATAATTAAAAGTAAAAAACATAGGTAATTAAAAAATGTGGACCAATTGAGCATAGCCCTAAAATAAAATAAGACAAAAAAAAAAAAAAAAAAAAAAAAAAAAAAAAAAAAAAAAATTAAAAAAAAAATCAACTCCACTTTAAAGTCCCAAAGATGAGAAAAGGGACCACACATTAAGGGGGGCTTTGTGGAAACAGAAGGGTAACGTTTGTAGCGCGCATGAATCACCCATCCTTGGACATTCAATTCACGTTCATAGTTGAAAGCCTAAAAGGAAGGGAGCATTCAATTCAAACACTCTTCCCTCTTTGCTAAGCACAATTAGGGCGTGTTCTTTTTTACTTGTTAAGAAAAAAAAAATTAAATAGAAACTGAATGAATTATAATATATTGGATTACTACTTTCGTTTCACATTAATTGCAACGATTTGATATAAAGTAGAGGGGGAAAATGTTTAATCGTAGCAAATAATATGAAACGGATGTAGTATAAAAATTGATAGATTAGAACAAATTGATAAAAATGGAATGGAAATTATTTGGAAAAGGCTTCTGTGAATAAAAGTAGAGAACACATCCTTAAAAATGACCTATTAGCGGGTTTGTTTAGGTCAAGCTAGGTTGCATCGAGTCGAGAACGAAGTCCGAAACAAATAAAGATACGAGGATTGAATATGCCAAATCTAAAAAACAAAGTTAATTGGTACGGTCAATTATAACATGGACAAGAATCGTTTCCGCCTTTCCGGTACGGAAACGAATCGAGTTCGAGGACGGCTATCCACATGAAGTGCTCATGCTCTATATAAGGGTCAAGAGCAAGATGAATAGAAAATCTTGAACTGTGTTCAACCCATCAAAGTAGCCAATTAGATTAGGTTGAATTAAGAAAGGCCTAACCCGTTGTGGCAGGTTGGATTCGTGAGTTGGGTTACGACAATTAAGGTAGCTGGTTGACAAAGTTGGAGTACCAGTTGATGAGTTGTGTTTGTGAGCTGGGCCGTAAATACATTACATATGTTAACGGGTATTAATTAATGACTAAATATGTTGACGATAGCTAGTATTAATTTTGTTCCTTACAATACCATAATGAGATGATATTTTTGTAAGTTTTAGCTCCATAACTTTGAGATAAAGGGTACTCCCTCACAATGGAGGTCGAAGTGACCAGGCCCAAACGATTTTTTACCAAAAACACATGTCTCCGCAAAGCTATAAGGCTATGTACGGTTGGTTGGGCTGGAGTACAAGTTAATGGGCTGTGTTTATGAGTTGGGTCGTAAACAGAATTGAGTCAAACTGGTTTTATACGTTAGATGTGTAGACGCCTACACGGGTATTAATGACTATAATATGTTGATAAAAGTATTAACTTTATTACTTACAATACCATAATGAGATAATATTTTTTAAGTTTTAGCCCCATAACTTCAAGGGATGGGGACATGGGGTGCTCCCTCACAAATGAAGTCGAAGTGACCAGGCCCTAACGACTCTATACCAAAAGCATAGGTCTCTACCATAAGACCATGTATAGGGGCTGACGCCCACCAATATCAAAAGGTCAAGGATATGGATGACTTGATGATAAGGGAATCGGCAATCGGCAATCGAAGCTTCAGTGAACGGTTATCATAACTATAACATTATCATATGATATCAGGAAAGAAGATCTTACAATATCATCCGAAATCAATTGAGTTGGGGTGAGGGGCATGTTGAGTTGGAAAACCTTGAATCGTGTTCAACCGATCAAGGTAGCTAATTAGATTGGGCCGATTTGGGAAAAGCCTAACCTATTGTGGCGGGCTGATTCATGAGTTGGGTTTCGACAAGTAAGATAGAGGGTTGGCTGAATTGGAGTACAAGTTAATGATTTGTGTTTATGAGTTGGGCCGTAAATTAGGTTGGGTTAGATTGGTTTTATACGTTCAATGTGTTAAAGAGTATTGATGACAATATTAACTTTGTTACTTACAATACCATAATAAGATAATATTTTTTAGCCCCGGCCCATAACTTCGAGATATGGGGTGCTCCCTCACAAATGGGGCCGAAGTGACCAAGCCCAAACGATTGTTTTCCAAAACACAAGTGTCCGCAAAATTGTAAAGCTAAGTACGGTTAGATGAGTTTTACAGGTCAATGGGGTTGTGTTTGTGAGTTGGGCCGTAAATTGAGTTAGGTCAGACTAGTTTTATACGTTAGTTATAATAATGGGTATTAATGACTATAATATATTGATGATAGTATTATTGTTGCTTAGAATACCATAATGAGATAATATTTTTGTAAGTTTTAGTCCTAAACTTCGAGAGAAGGGGCGCTCCTTCACAAAGGGAGTTAAAGTGACCAAACGATTGTTTACCAAAAACACAGGTATCCCCAAAGTCGTAAGGTCGTGTATGGGGCTGACGCCTGCCCGGTGTGGGGAGGTCAAGGAAAGTGGTGACAAAGGAAAGTGGTGACTAGATGACAAGGGAGTCGACGTCTCAAACTCCAATGAATGATTGTCATAGGCATAGCTATAACAAAATTATCTGACAAAGAAGATATAACCAACTAAAATATCACTCCCTCTCACATATTTCATTCTTGTACATAAATTCACAATCTAAAAGGTAATGTAGCAAGTAATTAGGGATGAATGAACTATTACCTTTTATAAAATTATATTATGATTATTTGAAATTTTTACAATATTTGGAGATTGATATTGGCACTACCAATTCAATATTTACACTTACATACATACATTAATTTACGCTTCAATAAATAATGTAAAACTATTAAACTAATTTTGACCCATCAATTAAAATTTATATGATCCTCCATTTGTTTTATTCAATTAATTTAATTAGTTTAACTCATGATCAACCTATAATTCAATTTATGTTCAACTCTTTTCGGCTCAATTGACTTTAATTTAATACTCCTTAAATAAAGCTAAGACAATTAATGCAAAGTCATAAAAGGCAGAAATAAGTTAGTTATACTACTCATATCTAACTTGTAAGATATCCTAAAATTAACGGATTTTAATCACCTACCCCAATGACTGCATACCAAAAAAATAAACACGAAAAATAAGGGAGGAGTATAAGTGGAGAAATTATTGGAGAGTGTAACCGAAAATTAGAAGTTGATACTAAAAATCTGACAGTTGACGGCGTTAGTGAAGTAGTAGTAAAAGGCGTATAGGTGAGTGACATGTGTAGTAAAAAAATCTGAAAACGTAAACAAACAGTAAGCCGTCACTTTCAGTTGTCTGCTTTTTGGAAGGCAATCCTATTGGTTTGTAGTTTACCCTGCAAATATATATTTGTTCCTATATTTTTTGCCCTTTACATGTTTCCTGATTTTTTATTTTTTATTTTTCTCTCTCTACTTAAATGTTTTTTTTTTTTTTTTTTTTTTTTAATTAATNTTATTTTAATTAATCTTTCTAATATTGACAGAATTTATGATTAATGAAAAATGACTGTTTTTCTGTGGGTCCCATTTCTTCTATTTTCTTACTGTAAAAAATTTTGGGGTTCGAACAAAAAAATTACGGAGCTAGTTATACGGAGTATTAAACTCCATCTTCGCCACGTATCTCATATTTGGATATCAGATACGTACCACATATGATTTTGTATACGGAGTATTTGATACGGATGATAAGGATTATAGAGTATATTCAATTTTTCGAGTATCTAACTATATAGGTAGTTAGGTACGAGTCCTTTTTTTTTTTTTTTTTTTTTTGGTGTTTCCTAGTAAACACTAAAATTTAATTAAATACTTCCTCTAACTCTATTTACTTACTATAATTTGATTATATTACTATTTATTCGATTACTTTGATTGTCTTTTGTTTCATATACATATATAAAAATATAATAATATGAGTTATTGTTTAATTTGTCTCGATATATACTTACAACTATATAATTTTTACATATACAAAATTAGAGATATTAATCTTTAAATTATATCTCAAAAACTATGTGAATTGGAATGTAGCAAGTAAAAAAGTTTAGAGGGAGTAATATTTTTGACTTAAGGCCCATAATATCTACATGTGAAAAGTAGCTCGCCGATAAGTGAAAAACACCGAGTATGGATTTTTTTATAATGCTACATGTATTGTAATGGTTTATATTTGTAACTTTTTTGCTATTTTATTTGCATTTTTAAAAGTTTGGAATTACAAGTTGGACTATTCATTGTTCAGGTTTGGTAAATTTTTATTTTCTTAATACATATTATATTGTCGTACCAATATTCTACATTTTTTAAATGCGCGTACTATATCATTTTCATATATGTATCGGTATCTGAATCAATGCTACCTTGCTTAAAATAGCTCCCCTTCTACGAGTAATCTTGAACTTTGGAGGGATATATGTTTGTTACTCTGAGAAATAAAATTGTATCTTAAAATGTCATTTTCTTCATACTCGTTCGATTAATATTTATGAATAGAAATGGTATGGTAAGATTATATTCAATTCAATTACTTCGTATTTAAGCATTTTAATTAATGCTTATTGGTGAAAAATATCAACATATTAGATTAGAAAGGTTTATATTTCTTATTAGCTTTTAGTATCAATAATTACTTAAAATATTGTATTGAACAAAATAATACTCCATATAACTTACAAATTTTTTAAAGTAACTATTAACACGAACATAATGAATCCATATTATATTATTTTTCTTTTAAAAATAATCTAAAAATAACATAAAAATTTGGTTAAAAAGGCAAATAATGAACTGAATACAACCTAGCTACTAATACTGTACTACTCCATTGGCACTACCTTGTGATGGTAGTGTTATGGGGAATGTACTGTGCGATCAAACTACTCCCTCCATTTTAATTTTTATTTACGTTTCATTTATACACGTTTGGCAATACGAATCTTATAATGTTTATAATTCTAATTTTGTATTTGTAAAAATTATAAAAAGTTAATATTCATGATAAATCAAGACGATTCAAATAAGACCCCATATGAAAATGTTTTATCATACCTACAAATTACAAACGATAGTCAAAGTGTGGTAAGTAAATAGTAACAATAGTCAAAACATAAAAAAAAAAAAAAAAAGTGAAACGATGGAGTATCGTTTAGCGAAATCAAAATAAAGCAACTTTTATTCTTTAACGCTACCCATCAAGCTATTAAAGACTTAATTATAGTGAAAATGAGTTTAAATTGACGTATCATAATTTGTGTACTGTACCAACCAATATTATTGATTGATTTTAAAATAAGAGTTCATCTCTTTTAAATTAAAATATTAAAATTTAATATTATTAACCAAATAAATTAAATTAATATTACACAAGTGGTACACGGAGAACATATTTTTATCTAACTGAAAATAAAAAAAATTGTCCGATGAACACACGTACCTTCGATAAATTTATGATTCCATATTTCCACGTTGTACAAACAATGTTTATATTTATGTGCGCACGAATGGGAATATTTCCTATTTTACAGTAGTTAGTAAAAAGATTAGCTACCTCGCGTTAGAATAAGAATATAATCCTTGCAAATTTGCAATCTTGCATCATTGTCATAAATCATAATTTCTCATGCAATATGCTCTATTATAATCCTTTGTGAAAATTTCCACTCGCCAAGTCACCATTATTTGCTAATATTTACACCATTGCTAATGCTTCATAAAGGCTAAAGCACAATTTATATAAAAATAATAATTAAAAAAAAAAAAAAAAACCTCAGAAGAATTCCTTAACATTGCTACTTTTTTGAAGCCTTTATTCACAACTTTTTTTTGTCAACAATTTTCCAAATAGGCAAATACTAAATAGGCAATAATATTCCCCCCAACCACCCCCCCCCCCCCCCAAAAAAAAAAAAAAATTCACTTTGACTTAGATGATTTTGTTGTTTTAGGTAACAAATTCAAATTCTAGACTGGTGTTGGGATCAAATTATCAGAGATTCATAGTCATAAATAAATTAATGTTAATATATACTCGTATCAAAAGTAGAAAATTGGAGGGTATTGGGATTTTCACATATGATTTTACTCTTTCTAAACCAATCATGTTTCTGAAAATTATTATTTTTTTATTTAATAAACAATTCCAATGTCACATTGATAAGTTAGACCAATCATAATAACGTCAAAAAAATATTATACACCACGTAAGAAAATTAATCCAATAATATTAAAGATGATAAACTAATAAGATAAATTGAACAATAAGATAATTATTATATAAATTAAAAAGTAATATTGCAATGTATGTACTTAAGGAGATTTTATGCGATAAAATATTATACAAATTAGATATTACTTACCCACACACTAAAACGAATCTAACAAGATTTCATACAACCTATATTTTGTCTTAATTAAGATGGATAAGAATCTTAATGTTATAAATTGGTTAAATTAATACTAAACGAGAAATTTTTTCCAAAAAAATTTGTTTAAAATTTAGTATCATATACAAATTAAAGAACTTTTTTTTATACCTATGACTTTAATTATAATACAATAAGTTATGTATAATTACATACAGTTCATGATTTCAATTATTAACTCATGGTTGGTATGGAAAGACACGTAAAGTTAGCGATGAAAAATATAAATTTAATACAATCTATAGTTTATAAAAGGTGTTAAAAATTAGATGAAAATCTATGTGTCCAATAAATATGAGTATAATATAATTGAATGAAATAAGTTACAATAGTAATATATATTTTTGGATAATTGGATTTTGAAGAAAAATCATTATTTACTACCTCATGAGTTTTTTTAGTTGCAACAATTCAACAAATGGGATTAGATAAGACAAGTGAGTCTTTTAAAACATACTACTCCCTCCGTTTCCTATTTTCCTTATCCGTCACTATTCATCTCTTCATTATGGTGTATAATATAATAATAGTAGGGGGTCAAATTGGGGTAATAATTGGTGAAAGAGAAACAACTTGCAACTAATAGTGGGTGATGTGTGGGGTCCATCTTAATAAAAAAAATATTATAAACCTAATAAAATCGTTTGGTAAAGAAAAATATAAAACATTTCAAAACAGCATATGTAAAGAAAAATAAGGAATGGAGGGACTACTAGTTATTCAACACTAGTTATATTATGAATAGCCCCTACCTTTCACTAAATCACAAAAGAACATGACCTTATAATCGCATCTATAGAAATAAAGGGAGCCAATCAAAGCACAAGTGATAAATACGAGTTTATGTTCCTAAAACATGCTTTTGACTATGTTAACTATATTTAGTAGGCTACTATTTGATAAACTAATTAATGGAGTATAATTCTACAAACAGTACCCTTGTGAATATATTCTTCACTTGCAAAAATAATTTATCTTGAGGTATCCAATTCATATATGTTGATGATTCAGTTAGTTACTGTAGAATGAATCAAGATATGGATCGAATTACTGAACTTTTTTTAACCCTCATTTGAAGAACAATGTTAATGGGAAAAAAAAAAAAAAAGTGAAAAATTATGCTTAAGAACCAAACATCCTTCCTTTAGCCACATCATGATTTGATTCCCACTATTTTAATCTCAAAAATTACAGTATATAAAATCCACCTATGAGAAGCACCTCTTTCAATTCTTTGACTAGCAGACATTCCCAATTTGCTAGCTACTAGCTGTATCATATATGAATAAGCTTTGCCAAAATTACAATAATCCATCTAATTTAATGGATTATAATTCGTGCATTTTCACTAGTATATATGTCTAGTCCAACTTCCTTAAGAGGGTTGGAGAGAATGGGGAGCTTAATTTTGACCTCAAAGTCGCAACGTTAAATTTCATTTCTACTAATATGATAGACTATTGCAAGTATTGCTTTGTAAGATATACTGTGTATATATTATTGAGTAAAATGATATGGTAGATTCAAGTTCCGTTAATTTTCGGATTATAAGCATATAAATAGTAGTGTACTTTATTATAGAAGTGTCAAACGATGATTTTTAGCGTCTATCGTGGCAAGATATGTCATTCAATAAAATAGTATTTTAAGGTCTATTATAGTGGTTGAGTTAGTGCTGTAGTGGAAAACCTTTATGTTTATTTGGATGTGGAGCATTTGAAGTTATAGAATATAACTTTTTTTTGGGTGTTTTTTTTTTCTTCTTAATTAGTTTAATGCTCCAACAATTCCAAAATATAACTCCAAAATGCTGAAAATAATAATAATCAATTATGAAAATAAAAAAACCAATCCACCTGAACAATTGAAAAGGATAGAGGATTTGCTTATAAAGAGTAAACAAAAACACAAAATAAAATTGGATACGTTTCGATGGATTCATAAACACTATCTTTTTGAGTAGTTAAAGTAGTGGGAAAAACTTGATACGTTGCTTAGGATTGCTTCTTAAAAATTCGATTACTTTTTAGAAGGGTTTAAGATTAATAATTACCACACCAAATTAATTCTAATTTCTCACTAAATGTGGAGCCCCACATCACAATTCAATTAAGCTTAGATAATCTTTCCAATGTCCACTAATGACACCTATTAACAATAATTGATAATGACTCTTCCGGTTTCTTAGGGGTTAATCCATTAAATTAATCATAATGCATCCAACTACTCAAAGTCAAAATTTTATAGAAAACCATACAACACAACATTAAGTTGGTCAATGGAATATCTCTTTGAAGTTTATGTATGCAACTCGATTGCACTTTTAAAATTGTATACACATATATGATGTTACATTGAACATCAATTACACCCATTAATAATTAACACGAAGTTTTTTTTTTTTTTTTTTTTTTTTTTTTTTT
>PYUH01000044.1:5003782-5067146 GCA_016808085.1 Suaeda aralocaspica | reverse complement strand
TTTTTTTTTTTTTTTTTTTTTTTTTTTACATGTACTCCTAGATTAATCCTTCCACGTGTTAAATGCTTTATATGTAAGTGGAATATACATTATATATAAGTACTCCGTATATCATTACTACTCCGGTCCTCATTTACTACTACTTATTTTCAGTAGCTAGCTTCGTTGTGCCAAATATAAAGTGAGGTAAACAAAGTAGCTAATTTTTGGATAAATGGTAAATCAGCGGAATGTTTAGAAAGTAACCAATTTCTCCCATTACATTGGGCTCTTTACAACTAACTCTATTTCATTGGCTCCCGTTAAAGTTGATTTTTTTTTACAAATTGGACACAGAAATGCACACAAATGCACTGCGAAAAGAAGTTGACTTCTTCCAAGTAACTAAGTTGTACACGTTAAAAAACTAAAAGTTTGTACACAAGTACTTTGCCTTTTTGATTAGAAAAATCAAAATATTTAATCTAAATTCCGTACAATAAGTAAGTGATAGCGAAATTATAACCACGATTTGTCACCTTTGTGGAAGGATTATCATAATACCTATATAAGTCCTCCGATTCTAAAGTTTTTCTTACTTTACCTATCATGGCTCTTATATAGTTATAACTTTATTAGATTTGATGAATATAATTACATGCCAATTTGAATTATTCGTGAACTCAACAAGGTGTCGAAAATGGTGTAGGGTGTCTTGGGTTCACTTACAAAACGTGGTTAAAAAGGGACTAAAACAAGACGCAGCCTGAGACAACTCCAATAAATCGAAAAATGAAAGTAATAATTCATAGGGTTTCTAGGTCTTAGGAAAAAAATTGTTGAAAATTTTACATGGCGCTCTTATGGTTAAAAGAGGGCCATCGAGCAACTTGTAGGGTTCGAAAGATTATTATATTGTCCAGTGAGAGCGAAAAACACATATGTTACCTTTTTAGCAGTCCACTATAGAGGGAAGACGATAAGATTTTTAAAGACCGAAATCGAGCATGGTACATACTAGAGTCACCTATAACACATGGTGAGAAAATGGGACGAAAACAAATTAAAATGGAGCTCGAACCAGACTTACAGAAGCCGAAAACAAAGGCAATAACTCACATTTTCAGAAACAAAGGCAATAATTCACAGTTTCAGAGGTCCCGAAAAAAGAATTGTTGAAAATTGACACGACGCTCTCATGGTTAAAAGAAGATCCCTAATAAACTTATAAGGATTCAAAAGGTCGGGAGAGCAAAAAACATTTATAAGCCCTTTTCCAGTAATCCTCTAGAGAGTAAAAATAAAAAAAATTCACCTACAACATGTGGGATAAAATGTGATGAAAATAAGATAGAGCCTAGGAAAACTCTCTAAAAGCCGAGAATAAGGTATATAATTCATAGTTTTAAGGGGTTTCGGGTTTCGAAAAAAATGTCAAAAAATTTACACGGTGCTCTTATGGTTAAAGAGGACCCTCGAGTAACTTGTAGAGGTTCAAAAAGTCACAATATGGCCTTGGGAGGGAGAAAAACACTTATATTCCATTTTTGGTAATCATTTGAAGAGGGAAGATAAAAAAGGTTTTAAACGACAGAGTCGAGTTTAGGGAGTCACTTACAAAAAGTGGTAAAAAATGGGACGAAAATAAAACAGGGCTTGGACATCCCTTCGGGAGCAAAAAACGAAAGCTATTATTCACAGTTTGGGGGGTTCTAAGGTTCTGAAAAAATTTTGCCAAAAATTTCACATAGTGCTGCTATGGTTAAAAGAGAGCACTAAGCAACTTGCAAGGATTTGAAAGGTCATCATATAGATTCGAAAGAATGAAAAACACTCACGTTCCCTTTTTCAATAATTCTATGAAGAGGAAAGATAATATTTTAGAGGTTAAGGTCGGGTATGGGCCTGGTCGTCCTAAACCCACCTAGAACATGTGGGATAATATAAAAAACGAGACTAAAATAAGACGGAGCTTGGTACAACCCCCGAAATTCAAAAATACAGACTATAATTCATAGTTTTGTGGGGTTTCGGCTTTCCAAAAAAATTGCCAAAAGTTTTACATGGTACTCTTATGGTTGAAAGAGGGTCCTCGGGCGATCCATAGGGGTTCGAAAGATATGTTTCTAGGAAAAAAATTCCTTTTTTTTTTTCCTATAATCCTTTGAAGAGGGAAGATAACAAGGTTTTAGAAGCCGAAATTAAGCTTGGGGCGTCTTGAATTCATCTACAAAACATGGTGGAGAAAGGAACGGAAATAAGACAGGCTCGAGACCACCCTCTAAAACTTGAAAACGAAAAATCACAGTTTTGGAGAGTTTCAGAGTCCCAAATAAAAGTTGCCAAAAATTTTACATGGTGCTCTTATGCATAAAAGAGGGCCCCGAGCAACCTGTATGAGTTCAAAAGGTCATCATACAGTCGCCAGAGAACGGAAAACACTTATGTTCCCTTTTTCAGTAATCGTCTAAAGATTAGGAAAGATAAAAGGTTTTAGAGGCCCAAAACGAGCGTGGGTTTTCCCAGATTCACCTACAACATATAATTATACAAACATAACAAAAATAAGACAGAGCATGGAACAACGCCCTTCAAAAGCCATTAATAAAGGCTATAATTTACAATTTTGGGGGGCTTTGAATTTCGGAAAAATTACTGCCAAAAATTTTATATGGTGCTCGAATGTTTAAAAGTGCCCTCAAGTGACCTGTAAAGGTTGAAAGATCGTAATATGGTCTCGGGAGGCTGAAAACCACTTTTGTTCCCTATTTTTATTTTTACAAACAACAAGGTTTTAGAAGTTGTCAGTAATTACGTGTTAATTAGTACTTAGAAGCTCATTGTTCATAGAATTCAATTTTATTAGGTGAGGGAGGTGGGGGTTCGGAAGCCCGGGAATAAGAAACGATTTCGAAACCCTAGGCCTTAAATGAGAAGTTTTAAACAACTAATAATATATTCTTTACTCTTTCATATATGAATCAAATAAGATATCCTTACTTATGAAGTTATGAAAAATGACTTTTAATTAGTAATTTTATGAAATATTTTGTAAAGAGTATTTTCTTATTTACATAATCATTCATAATATTGATCTTTATAATTTTACAATCTGATTCAACCATTCATAAAACAAATGTTCTATATGGCATATTAACATTATTTTATGAATCATGATTAGTCTTATTATGCAATCCGATCTCATGAATGAACGTTACTTCTTCCTAAACTTTAAAACTAATTAAAGGGTGTATCCCATCTAATACAAATAATTAAATACTCCTACACAAAGGGACAATGATTAAAGAAAATAAGAAACTAAGAAGAATAAAGAGAGACAAACATAATCTAAAAAGGATATACAAGTTTACAAAACGCACCAAGTACACAATAAAAAAAAGGGGGAGATGAGTATATAAAACAACTTATCTCATATCATAAACCACAATAGCCTCACAAAATAGCAAAAGGATTGGTCAAAATAAGTAGTTTTTGCAACTTATAATGTAAACAAGCACATCACTCCTTACATATTGGTTAATCAATCCCAACTCAAATTTCCAAACATACAATAAAAATTTCCACATAAACTTAACTATGTTATTGTATTATCAAGTGATATCACTAAAAAAGAAAGAACATACATTATTGATATTAGAGGGGACCAACAACCAATTAAAACTATTATTCATGTTAATTTTTTGGTAATACCAATTAAAATTGTTTGGCTATTCCTAGCGAGCTACTAGTCTACCAACATAGTACTACCACTTGTCTTAATCTAATGTTTTGTTTAGGATCTTCAATCCATTAAGAAAATCTTATGTTTAAATTTAATCCATTACCAAAGTATCTCTTTCGTTTTTTTAGTTGCAACTTTTTAATATTTTTTTTCTAAAAGATAAAATATTCAAAAGCTTCATCTCAAAATGAATGGCTAAATTATATATATTCAGTTCTAAGCTAAGGCCTTGCTCCTCGTCTTATTTTTACTTATTTTCAGCAAAAATAAGTTCAGTTCAGTAAAAATAAGTTCAGATAAGTAAAAATAAATTCAGTTCAGCAAAAATAAGTTCAGATCAGCAAAAATAAGTTCAATTTAGTAAAAATAAGTTGACGAGAACAGGACCTAATTCAAACACCATCTGATATAATTATCTAAAATTAAAATTACCTTTGGAAAGTATATGCATGCTTAAATGTGATACGTTGAAAATTCAATTATATAGAATATGCCTCACATACCTGATTGACCAAAGCTTAGCTCGAACTATCCTACTTTATTTTGATAGAATTATGTTATTTATTACATTTTACAATTAATATGTATTGTTATTTGATGTAATTCCTAAGGTTGCACCCTTGAAATATTTGATAATAATAATGTATACCTAGGCAATTAAACCTAGCCAATATCTATTCCAACATATATTGTTCCTAAAATCAAACAATTAAAGTATTGTTTGATACTGCAATAGATCTCTTCCTACTTTCCTAGGTTGTAGGAGCTTGATTCTTGTAAGAAAAGGGTTGGAACTTGGAAGGACTCAAAGGAATGAACGATTAGGTCATAGAATTGAATTACATGAACTTCAATCCATTCTATCTAGTATATGCATGCAATTTACTATAAGTTTAGGTTCTAGTTGTCTTATTTTTGAAAATAAATTATTGATCCATACATCAACCACGAATATATACATGTGAAAATCTGTATAAATGAAAATTTTATGGTGGACAATTAAAAATTTGTTCATCATAGTCAAACATGATCAAACCAATTGGAATATGACACATATTAAGTTGTATATTGTATTTTAAGTAGTATAATTTGTTTTATGTAATTTAAATTATGTACTTTCAATATGTATTTGCATGTTAAATTATGTAATTTAAAAAGTATAATTTGTTTTATGTAATTTTAAAGTATTGTATAATAGCATTCAGTATAATATCTCGTATATTACATCACAATATATAATTTAACTATTGTATTTAAATTATATTGTTAAAGTATATTTAATTTTACCTATACAAAATACTACATATTGTATTAAAAAGGAAAACTAAATATTTTAAATTAATAAGTGACGCATTTTTATTAGTTTGACCATGTGTTGACCTTGGTGGACATATTTTTAAATGTCCACCAAAGCAATATCCGTGGTATAAAGGTTAACATGTGTTTCATTAACAACATTTTCGTAAGTATTAGAAATTTGATTGTAAAAGCACGTCGACTTCCTTTAATCGTAACATGTATCCTTGTAAATCTCATATGTACCTTTTTTTTTCTTCATATTTTCACGGATTTAAGCAAATTTATGACTTTCATCAAACAACTAGTATATGGAAAAGATAGAAATCAATGATGATTGGTTCTATAAAAGCACTCATTTAGTTATCGAAAACCAATATTGCAAAGGGTAGGAATAAGTGGTGTCCTTTGGAGGTTAAAATTACAATATAATTAGAATTTTGCTGAAGCTAAAAATTAACCTAATTATGTTACCATGTTGGATTGTGTAAATCTTTTAAAAGTATTTCGTTGATCAATATATAGGGTTATAAAACATTCATCCTAACTATATGTTCGGAAACTTGACCTAACAAGAATATTTCACATATTTTTTATCACATTGGATCCCCGCTCTACATATATTGTATAGTTTTTTACTCGGGATTGGTGTGCTAATGCATAGTAGAACTATTCATAGATATATTGAGGAAGTTAGTTATAGTCATTGTGTATGCTCTTGGCTTTAGATGTGTGATTATTTTAGATAACAAAGTGGTATACAGGTGAGGTTTGTAACTTTGTATGGTCAGCTTTTTTGGTTTTATTCCACTTGATTAGGGGTAATAATACTATATTATTATCTGAGATATAACTAATTAAGCATACGAATATTTAAATAATAAAAAATATATAAACAAGAAACAAAAGTACTCCGTATCATGGACCTGTATTATTGATCATTAGAAAATTAATGATGGTAATCGAGTGCTACAATCACCAACAAGTGAAATAGTATATTGTTAATCAAATTTAAGTTAATTATTATTATTATTATAAGAGTACGTTAAATCAGTTGATTTAGGGAAGTGGACACGTCTTTTATTCACATAATTTGGGAAATTCTCATATTACCTTTGTTTTTTTTTTTTTTTCCTAGATCATATGTTGCACTCAACTTTTTAAATATTTTGTCTACATTTTTTACTTCGTATATTTTTCTCATTAAAGACTATACACATTACACAGTTCAACCACCTACAAAATTGAAGAGTTCAGCTAACGACCACCAACAAGGTGGTAGCACTAGCGCCGCCTAGCGGTTGTTAAAACTCTATTTTTCTTATATATTTTATTTTAGATTGACGATTATTGGCCCTAGGGCTACAAGGCTTCATTGCCCATTTATCCTGCTACTCCATAACTCATTTGCCTTGCCTTTTCAGTTTTGGGCCAAGATCCACATTTGGCACTTATCTCTGATATGATGAGGCCCATATTTGAAGTTTATCATTATTGGGCCACGGTCCATAGTTGGTACTTATCTTTGATAGGATGAGGCCCATATTTGAAGTTCATCTTTATTGAGCCAAGGTCCATCTTTTTGGTTATCATTACGATGGAAGAATTGAAGTAGTCAAGCCTTTTCAGTTTTTCATTCTATGTTTTTATACGTAGTATAAGCGTATAACCTAAAGTTATAAGTATACGACATGTAATAATGTCGTGCTATAGCTAAAACTTGTCCATACCAATTAAAAATAATGTGCAGTCGCCTAAATATAAAATCAATTATTACGTAGAAGAATTGTGAAAGTCAACTAAGTTCATCTCCTAGTCTAAAAATCGACTTACCATTTATACCATGTGACACTTTAGTCTAGCAACATAATTGGGTCAGTCCATACAAAATAAATTAAGATATGGACCAATACACTATACACGTGCAAAGTTGGGGTGGCCACGGGCGAATTGGGTTAGGTTGGGAAATTATGATTTATGACCCATGTTTAACCCACTAGTTTGGTGAATTGGGCTGGGTAGGGTTGGGTTGATGGGTTCGTGGACTGGGTTGGGTTAGGTTATGTCATGGGTTGGTGAGTTGAGCTAGGTAGGTTAGGGCATGGGTCAATGGGCTGGGTTGAGGGCTGGGTTGGTGGGTTGAGTTATGGGTCGATTGGTTGAACTGGATTGAGCTAAGTTTCATGAGTTGTTGGATTAGCGTAACTTTGATAAATTGCAAATTTTTAAGTAATGAAATTAATCAATATATGAAATTAAATGATGACATAACATTAAAAATAACCAAGTATTGATATAATTTATTTTTTGATCTTAAGTATTGATATAATAATGAGCTTAATCTATGAAGATATTATTTTATTAACTTTAATGTAAAATTTGTACATCTTAAAATACAAAATTAATTGATCAAATAAATAAAATTTGAAATAAATTCATAACTTTGAAAGTTAGAACACAATATTAATAAAGGAAGAAAAATTACATAAATATTATTTGTACATATTTTACCTAACTTACATTAAAAAATAATAATAAAACTATAAAAAAAAAAAAAAAAACGAGGGGGGGGGGGGCGGGCGAATTGAACTGGGTTGGGTTGTGGGTTATTTGGCGAATTAGGGTGGACTGGGTTGGCAAATTAAGGCGAATTGGGTTGAGTTAAGCGAACGGGTTGGGTTAGAAAAACATGACCCATGACCCACACCCTTATTTGGCGGGCTGGTCTAGGTTGGGTGGTGGGTCAAGCAGGCCTAGCCCATGTGGGTCATTTGGCTGGCTGGGTTAGGATTGGGCTGTGTCAACTCAGCCCATTGGCCATCCCTATGCAAAGTAGTAGAGATTGAATTGTGCAACTCACGATTTCATTTATTACAAAAAATTTATATAAGACGGATTTATAGAAAACTCATTACCCTCTTATTTTTGATATTAGCAACCTTAGTAGCCACCACGTTGTGAGTTCCGAAGCCACCAATAAGCTCTTGCCATTAGTTGCAACTTTACAACTTACAATTTATGGTTCCTTGGATCTTGCTGTATTCTGTTTTGTTTTTTTATTTTTTTATTATTTTTTTTTTATATATAAAATGGTTGGTTTGTTGTTATTGGGTTTGCATTAAATTGCATTCGGATAGTAATGTGCCGAAAATTGATTTGCATTTAAACATTTTACGAATCAAAATTAGTTGGCATTCGTTTGTTTTATAAATATGGCTACCTTTAATTGAATCCAATAACTAAAGTACATTATCTACTAAATGTTATATATACTTTGAAGAAACTTGATACTCCATACAACATATTCATTAGACATGGGCACAAGCTAGCTATGGCAGTGAAAACAAATTGTTATCAAAGTTAAGGTTGATGAGCGAGGTACATCTTACAAATAAATGACCATAGCTATTCGTCACAACAATACTTCTTTCTTGCAAGGTGTAATCATTTAAATTGTAAGCTTAGACATGTAGGTGAATAGGTGGTGTATCCTATAGAATGAAGATGAATTTAAATGTTTTATTATTACACGTCATATTAAATAATACAATAATAATAATAATAATAATAATAAATGTTTCGTAATGTTAATATTTCTCCCTCTTATCTTCAATTAATAATAGTTGTCCTACCTCCGATAACAAATTAATTGCCTTGCCAAAGAGGGAACAATTACACTATAGTGCTGTATATATGGTACCCTATATATATATATTTTTTTGATCTCCCAATTTTAAAGGAAGAAAGCTAGAAAATGTATAAAGGTCAATTATTAAAACAGAAAATATCTATTGCAAATTTGCAATATTTATAAATAAAATGGGTTTTGTTTAAAAGAAATGTTTTATTAGATAGTTTTATCTAGTTTAACTATTTAAGTGGATGAGTTTGTGACTATTGGAGATATATTCTCAATATACCGTTGTTATAACGAAAGATAAAATTTACTAAAATAGAAGACTATAATTAGCCACAAATATTACTAAGTTGTTAACCAATATCATGGTTACTATAGATTTGCTTATGCCTGTACAAAAGGCATAGACCCTACTTAAGTAATCACGTTACATAAGTTGAGTTTTGAGCGAGAGCCGCTAGATGAGTTTGAGGCCAGGGAGCCTAAGTTCGAGAGAATTAGTTAGCCCTGATTTGATGATAATTGTGAGATTGAACGATCTTTGTTAGTGAGTCCATTAGTTGTTCTTGGTGACCCGAATAACCCTAGACTTTAATTTATTGGTTTTAATCTTCGTCATTTCCCGTAATTGATTAGTAGTTAATTAGTAGTCATTTAGTTAATCAACATTTTGTCAACCAAGACCCTTTACACGGTTTAAGCTTTTTAGAACTAATAGAGTTCAATTGCTTTCCTGAGGATTCGATCCCTACTTCCCTAGCTACATTAGTTAGTATTGTTTGGTTTATTTTTGATAGGTGTGCGATAGCCTCATCAAAACCCCACCTCGAAAAAACCAACAACCAAACCACTCCCACCAACCCACTAACCACCATCTACATCCACACCACTTCAAAAAAACACCAACAAAACCACCACCGCCACGAAAAAAAACCCCAAAAACATAGTTTGTATTCTCTCCAACTTGTTTTCTAATATTGGCACGAGATGGATTCCTAAAATTTGTATTCTCTCCAACTTGTTTTCTCACACTATGTTTATTGCAGAAAACATAGTTTGAGAGTATTTCATATATAAACACATCACAAAATTCCTTTCTTACTTAACCTTGAAGATCATCAAAGTAAATTGTTCACTCCATTGTAACCCATATTAGTTATTTTGGGGTAACTCGATAATCGTTAGAGGAGCGAAAATAAATTAATAAGAAAGGTAGTTTTCGTGCTGTGGAGTAGTATATTTGGTGCCTCTTGTTCATCCCCTATTTTTAACAATATCTAGTTTCTAAAGGGTAGAATCAAATTTTGTTTCTAACATGCAATCATGGAAAAAAAATATTATTGTTACAAAAAAAAGAGTTGTTTCCAAAAACAGCAAGTTAGAAACCAATTTTGTTTATAAGTTGTAGCAAATATGCTGTAGATATTTTCCATCTGTATATGTAGTTCACAATACAAATACATTATCCAAATCATTGGTGAAGGTAAAAGAGCACTCAATTAGCTAGCTACAATTGGATGTGATAATATTGCATGAATTTTTATGTTGTCAAATATGCCATTCCAAATAGTTTTAAATTTAACAATAAATAACGTATTATTTTAGCATGCACGTGCTTATAATAAATAAATTATGTTAGTATTTGACATTTTATGTATGTATGTTCATTGCATTTCAACTTTGAAGTAGACATTATGAAATTTAATATGCATGATGTAAATCTCTATTATTGAATAAGTCAATAGAGGGATTTCGGTCATCTTATTGCAAACCAAAATAGCCTTCATCTTACTGCAATTTTCACTCCATTGCCATTAGGCCATTACTTATGCTTTTTGTATATATAAACAAATGAAAAGCCAATCATATTTCTTATATTTTGTACTTTACTCATATTACTAACTATTTAATTTCTCCATACTAAAATTGATTTTTGTAATCTTGGTAAAAAAAAAAAAAAAAAAAAAAAAAAAAAAAAAAANAAAAAAAAAAAAAAAAAAAAAAAAAAAAAAAAAACTCAAAAAATTCTTATATTTAAAAGTTTTATCTGTAAAAATTATACTGAATTGTTTAATGTGTTTAAAAAACTAATATATGGTGTCTTTTTTTATAAAGATTAAAATCAGCACCAAAACTTTTTAGGAGTATATATATATATATATTTTTTTAATCTTTTTAAGTAAAAATTTTAGTACAATGTACGCAATACTCGGATAAAACACTTGTAGATATGTAAGGTTAAAAAAAAGTCTTTTCCATTAAAATTTGAAAATGACTTACATATAATATGAGTAGCTTACAAGAAAATTAATTTCTTGCTACAATTAACACATTTGAAATAAGCTCATATTAGCTTTTTGTACGTAGATATTTTGACAAGATTCATGTCACAATCCAGTGATCCACCTAGCACATCTAATCACTAATTGGTGGAGCTTAATTCTCCAAATTATAATTAATTAATTAGTTGGGGCAAATGTTGTTCAAACTTGTTGATATTAACTTGCATTTGATGCTTTAATTTCAATGTCAACACTTAATTAAAAAACCTTGATATCTAACAATTAATTTAACCTTGGTATCCGGCCTATAGCTGTAAGGTTATGGGTTCGATTAATGTGAATACTGATGTTGATTGGAAGTAACTCAGTAATGATTTCTCACTCTTACCCCATATTGTTAGTATTCGATTTGTAATGTTTCCTACGTCTTATTTTACTTGCTACATGTGTTTTTTTTACATTTGTCGAGACACGACTTCAAATATTTATATCTCAAACTTTGTGCACGGAGAAATTATAATAATTATATATTTGGAAAGTACGTGATGTGATGAATCAAATAAAAACACATATGATTATGTTTTCCCTTATGTATATAGAACCAAAGAGAGTCAAAGTACATAAATGAATAGTACTCCCTCGGTCTTTTTTATTTGGTACATTAGGGTTTTTGATACTATTCACAGTGTAATTTTAACTCACTTTGGTGATTAATATGTAAGGAAAAACATGGCCATAACTCGAGATATTGATTTTATAAGTTACGTCTTGGGAGATGCGAAAAAGTAAATGTAGCAAGTAAAAAAGGACCGAGGGAGTACATCGAACTAATCTAAGGGCTTGTTTACTTCAGCTGAACTGAATTGAACTGAACTGAAAGTTTTTTTATAAAGGATTAATAAATAGCAAAATAAGAGAAGAGCTGAACTGAACTAAACTGAACTGATTAGAGCTGAATTGAACTGAACTGATTTTAAGCTGAAATGAACAAGCCCTAAGTAATCGTAGAAAAAATTGACCAATATGGACCTAAAGTTAATTGAAGTTATGTTTTAAATCCCATAAAACAAAAACAAAAACCAAAAATTATTCCACATGGTGCCTTTGAATAGAGAATATAGTGTAGGAAATCCAATACTTTAAGGACATCAATCACCATATAGAGAGGAAAAAAAAAAATCTCACTTAGGGTCTGTTTAATTCAGTTGAAAACAGTTGAACGAAACTAAACTGAACTAAACTGAACGAAGCTAAATTAAATTAAAATAAACAAGCCCTTAATTGTATCAAAAGCGATTGCAAATAATGCCCTTCTTTCATGGTCTCTCAACTCTTAAGGGGCACATTTGTCCCGTTGTAGATTTTCAGCACGTGCCATTTACACCCATTACACTTAAGGACTCTCAATCTCAACAGTTTAATGCCAAGTACTAAGTACTACTGTACTAACACTATCAGCTGTCCTCCGTTACGGACTCGTCACCCTATTATTTAAAGACATATTTAAACTTCAATTTATCACTATTCCCTAACCCCAACTATATGTTACGTACCATAATTTAAGGGGAATTACTAGCGTCTCACTGCGAGATGCTAATAACTCATCTCACATGGGTAATTTCGATATTTCCCCATTCAATACATACACAACAGGGGCTGTTCACAATCAAAATACAACCCCATAATTTTCAGTTATTTACAAGAATACTACTGTAAGATGTGAGACTGCCATCTCACAGTGAGATATGGGGAATGCCACTTAATTTAATAATACTCCCATTATTATTATGATTGGCTTGATTTTCAGGGGACCTCTATCATTTCCACCTATAGTGGCCTTGACGCGCGTGGGGCTTCACCCACTTTTGTAATTTTGTAAATTTGGGAAGGTCACTTTTGTCATTTCATCTTAACTCCTTACAAACTATATTAATACTCCCAGTTTAACTCTTTGAACCAAAGAAACCAAACTTACACTCTTAAACTTCACTTTGTTGCACACCTATGATGGAGCCAACACAATGTAGTGGTGAACCCGAAGACCCTGCAACGTCCCCTGATACGATGATAGGCGGGCCAAACTCGAGTAATGTCCGAGGAACGGGAACGAGGCACCCAGTTTACCGAGGAGTCCGGAAGCGACGATGGGGAAAATGGGTGTCGGAAATACGGGAGCCAAAGAAAAAAACCCGAATTTGGCTCGGGTCATTTCCTATACCCGAAATGGCAGCCCGTGCATATGATGTAGCGGCTCATTGCTTAAAAGGGTGTAAGGCCCAATTAAATTTCCCTGACGAAATAAACTTGTTACCACGACCTACTTCATGTGCTCCTAGAGATATTCAAGCAGCTGCCACAAAAGCCGCCCACATGGTGGTGGAAGGAAAACCAAGCCACCATGCACCGTCCGATCATTATGATCATGATGATGATGATGATTTTTGGAGCGAAATTGAGCTTCCAGAGTTAATGGTAGACACAGGTCAAAGAGGCAACTTCATGGATTGTTATACAACTTCATTTGATGAAGATATTATTTATTGGTAGGTCGGTAACATAAGTTGATATATTTTTTTATCATGAAGGTTTCCAATGATCAATGTTTTATCTTTAATTATGCCATTAAAAATGTAAAATTATATAATTTGTTGCTATATAGAATTGAAAAAATAATTAAGTTTGTTTATAAATTATAACAATTCTTAAATTATGTTTTTATTGCACACTTCATTTTCTAATGTCGTTTTTTTTGTTAACTACAAAGTACTAGCTTTAAAAGATTATTTGTTTTTTTTCTTCCAGGAAGTCTTAATTAGGTCATTGTAGTCTTAGTAAATATAAGCCTTCTTGTCCACATAAATTTTTATACCTACCCTACTAATATTTCCATATACTAAGAAAATAATCGTGACAGAAACCTTTTTCCCTCTTTTAGAAATTATTTTGTACATCATTTGCTCCTATTTATTTGTATTATTGATGAACAATTTTGCATTATTCACAATTTCAACGTTTTCCATTATGATGTATTTATAAGAAATTATACGATCATGTGAGATCTTGTTAATGAGCACTTTATTCTACATTTTAATCTTTTTACAAGAACATAATTGAATTTAACAAAAGCTTAACGTAAATGAACACAATATCGCAAGTAATTAAGGGGTTGATTATGTGTTGATTGAACAATCAAAGTAGTTAAATGCTCCTTTTCCCTAGCGTTGGTTACAATAAATATAGATTAACCGTGTAACTAAAGTTGATATTGTACACCTCTCCTACTATATTACCTTTAGAAACATAATGATCAACTAATTAATTAAAACTTTACAAACGTCTAATGAATCAGTAACTGTAATGTGTAAAAACTTTTGGGTCATTTGTCATGGGAAATTCCAAGTTTTTAATAGCGAGAATTTAAGTTGGTTTGTCACAAACTTGTTTTTTTTTTTTTTTTTTTTTTAAATTATATCATATCATAAAAGTTGATTTCTCATAGATGTTTATTGTGTTATGATGTAACTTAGTTTTAGTTTTAGTTTTAGTTTCTCAAAGGAATCCCTAGTTCGTCATTGGATATCTGGAAACAGCTGGTATTGTACATTTGGATTAAGTTCAAGTTCCTTGACAACAAAGCATATATATTCCCTCCTTTTTTAGTTGCAATATTTGAAAATTTGCACTATTCATCTTTGGAGCTTTGATTTAATTTATGATTAATGTATAAAGAGGAATATGGTCGATATGGATTTCATTTGATTCAACTTAATGTGCACTTTATTAATATGTAATTTTTATAATTTATACAAATATATAATTAGAATTATAAATTGTTATAAATGTGACTCGACAAATGTAAAATATGAAATGTTACAACTAAAAAAACGGAGGTAGTAATTTGATGTTCGATAGTAAATACTAAAAACGGTGTAACAGTATGTTATAATAATGTAATTGGTTCGCTTATAAATTTTTAACTGCACTGACTAAGACCTATCCATCATGATAATATCTTTATTACAAATAATTGACATGTAAAAGCAAGAGGAGTCGAAGAAAGGCAATTCTTTGCTGAAGAACACGTTACTGCCATTGATTGGTACCATAGATATACGGAGTAGATGTTATGAAGAAAAAATAATACCGTATATTGCTTCGATACTACGGAAAGTACGGAGTATAAACATATTCATCAAATTAAAATTCCAAAAAATGATACTATATTATATCTTACAGTTACAAGAATTAGTCGTACATTGCTTTTTGAAATTCAGGGAAGAGTGGAACATTGAGGTGTGAGTTAGTTCACGATCTAAATATAAACTTATAACACTCGAGTAGTATTCATTTTAATTCAAGACCGAGGAAAGCCTTGGTCGAGCTACAAATGTTATAATCACCATGAAATGTTACTTAGCTTTTGTCAAGACGCAAGAGACCTTCTAGTTCTATGCCTTTGGTACGCTCTTTCAAAAGTGGAGCAAGAATACGTACCATTATGTCAAGAAATAACGAACACTAGTCAAAAATTAAAAGACGAGTCAAATGACAACTATAGCTCATTCCTTATCACACCCATGTAGTCCGTATATAAGCACCGATTATATAAGATAATAAACCTTAAAAAGGCAGACCCTCCTGACCATGCACCAAAATAGGATGACCCGTATATAAGCAAGATGTTCAGATATGGAGTATTGAACTATTGAATTGCCAAATCTCCAACAGATTATGAATTTGTTATTAGAGCTAATTATTATGGAGTATTGGTAGTCATTTTTTAATAATTTTGTTATTCTGGGCCAATGCATTAAGATAATAGTAAGGGCCCATAAAAAACAGTACTCATAGGCTAAGCCTTTCCAATATCTGTGGGCCAGAAAACTTGCATGTTCAATATCTATATTCTATGATAGATTTTTTTTTCTTAAGGCATCAAGACATATAATTGTGAGAATTGGTGTCAGGATCACCTATAAACGGAAAAAAAAGTGTTAATTAATCAACCTATCTCTCACTGCCCTTTTATGATAAACTGTTGACTTAATAAAAAAAATAGTGCTTAGTACTCCATAACATTTTTCTATACTCTATGAATCTACAATTTTCCACAAATCTAACCATGGAACTCGACATTTTTACAAAAAAAATTAATTATGTCGAATATTCTAGATATATAAAAAGATTTTAACCCGTGCACTCGAATTTATTTTCCTCAAATGAAAATTACTTTTTCCGTATCAAAGTTTTTTTTTTAAGTTTGAATATACATTTTCCAAGGCAGAAAAAGGCAGCTCCTCTAATTGGAGGATGACAAAGAGAAAATGAAATGATGCATCTACACCGTAATTCAATAGGGAGTTCATCCATTTAAAAAAAATATGTAGCTAATTTAATATAAACAACTTCGTAGATTTGTTTTCAAAAAGTGATGTATCAAGGGAATTCCAACCGGACCAATCTTATGTCAGGCTACCTCAACTTTAAAGGGTTATTTAAGAACCGGACCAATCAGATTAAAGGGTTTAAAGGGTTTTCAAAAAGTGATGTATCAAGGGAATTCCAACCGGACCAATCTTATGTCAGGCTACCTCAACTTTAAAGGGTTATTTAAGCACTCTAACACCTGTTAAAGAAAAAAAAACAAATCAGATTAGAATAGTTCAAATAAAAAAAGTTTAGATTAGATTTGAAAATATGAAGAACGATAAAATAACTACAATAAGTTCAAATCAAATCAGAAAAATTTAAATTCAGTAAAATTTAGACAAACTGAATAATTAATATAGCTTAACGTACTAAATTCCGTCTAGGTAGGAAATTTCTTTGTGGCTCGTGTCACACAATTGGTGGGAGTACTTGTGTGAAATTGATTCACTTGCTAGTTATGGTCAAGCGAAAAGTAATGGTCCATATTTGATTAAGGGAGTAGTGAGTTATTAGCCTCTAAACTCGAACACCTCTTATTAGCGACTACGTAGTACAAAAGCAAATACTCCCTAAAAAATAATAAAAAAGACAAATACTGCTTTCACGCAATTTGTTTGCACGTTGCACACATGGACGTTCTGCTGAGGTCAGCTCACACACAGCCCCAATAATCGTAATTAAGTGACGTCATAATCTTACTGTAGGCTTTCTACTATTGTTAGTTAGGAAAATGACTACTCCTTTGTTTTTTTGAGTTGGTTTTTGACACTATATATATTATAAATTTGACTCACTTTGGTGTTGAATATCTAACAAAAAAACATAGTTATATAAGATCTTGTTTAATTCATCTCGATATACGTGGTATATTTTCCGAAAGTATAATTTTGTATTCTACTAAACTCGAGGTATTAATTTTATTAATTGTGTCTGAGGAGATGTAAAAAAAAAAAAAAATACATGTGAATGATCATACAAACTTCAACTAAGGGTTATTCTTCATCTTCAACTTGCTACTGAGTACAAACAAAGAAGTTATTGGATTGGTTATGAAATTGATCCATCAATTAATTAAATGAATGGAAACAAAGTGATATAGTCCCTCTATAGCAAATTTTACCAATAAATTCGCATAAGTGATAACGATTATTAAAAAGTACGAGTATTAGTACGTAGTACTTGATAAGAATAATGATAAAATACGTTGAATAAAGTAGATAGAAGATAAAATTAGAGATAGAATAATGAGTAGAATTTCGCAATAATGAGCAGAATTTATGTGAACTCCTCCATACATATGAAAATTAGATTAGTGACCTTCATTTTAAGAAAATTTAGGAAGTATTAAGGGAATGTCTTGTGTGGAGATTATTATAGCACTTTTGCAGTCAAACTCTTGAATTAAAAAAAATATATGCATGTACTATCTATATACTCATGTTTTTCTTCTATTTAAAATTGATCAATAAATAATTTTGTATTATAAAAAGAGAGTTTTAGAGGAGAATATGATTCGTATTCATATCTTAAATCATAAGAGAGTACATACATATATATAGAGATATGGGAAACAATTAGGGTTTTCTTAGAGAATTATAAACCTAATATCTAGAATATACTAGAATAATCATAGGGTATAATGGGCATCCACTAAATACATATATTATATAACACTCCCTCTTGGATGACCATTATCGAATAGTATGCATCGTTAAAACCTTACTAAGAAAAAACCCTTTGGGAACAAAAAAACTAGTGAAGGAAAAAGAGTACATCATCACTTTCGTAATATGCTTTACGTAATACGCTTTAAGATGTTGCCTCATTAAAAACCTTACCTGGAAAACCCAATAAGGGACAAAACCATGGTTAAGGGAAAAAGATGCAACGCGTATTTTCTCCCCCCGATAAATGCCTAACTTGAAATCTTTCAAAATAATGAATCCAGCATCTTTGGTAATAGCTTTGCACTTGAAGTAGAATAACATTCAACTCCTTGGTAGTTGATCCTTCCTGATTGGACTTCAATATTCAACATACGATATATCCATTCCTCCGTACTCTTGAAAATAATACATACGTTGCGTTTATCATTACTACATATTTGTCAAGTTGCCATAAATATTAAACTTATACTTTCTTCAGGAAGCTATATAAAGTAGTTGTTGATAATTACATATTGAACATAATTTATGGCAACTTGTGATATTATCAACATCATTATCTAATCTTATGTAAATTAGTAATTACATTTAAGTAATTCTTTGTTTATGGTTCTTTTGGACCATAAAAGGATTATCCTTATAATATCAAAGTTCTCAAATGAATAAAAAATTCTGATTAGCACTCATATACTCAAACTTCAGGTTGAGTGTTAATCATTTAGTGTTAAACTCTTTAGGAGTTTGTTAATAATGTCACCATTGAGGTGTTCAAAATACTTCGTATAGAACTTGAAGAGAGTTTTAGAGGAGAATATGATTCGTATTCATATCTTAAATCATAAGGGAGTACATACATATATATATATAGAGAGATATGGGAAACAATTAGGGTTTCCTTAGAAAATTATAAACCTAATATCTAGAACATACTAGAATAATCATAGGGGTATAATGGACATCCACTAAATACATATATTATATAACATTTTGTTAAAAATAAAAGTGGAATAAATAACAAGTTTCCTTACACGGTCACCATTTTTTTTCTTAGTAAGTTAGTAGTAGTATATACCAACCTTGACTTTTTAATCCTAATTAAATTAGTGAGATGGACGGAGTGTAAATATGTTTTTAAATACATTAATTTAGTGAGATCGATACGCTTTTGGGTCCTTATCACCAAAAAAATTGACTATAATTCTATTCAATTTTTACCTTCTAAAACAATTAAAATCAATACTTTGTATGACAAAAGAAGTTAAGTCAATAATAAATTATTTTGTGATACACCGACAATATTACTATTATTAGTTTAAAAAAAATTAGAATATTTTTGTACAATATTAGAATATCATTTCAAATTTAAATGAAAAATGTATGACCAATACAATTATGGAATTTGTTTGAAAGTAGTTTGTTGAAGCAACATTAAAATACAATAGTGATGTGCAAATTATAGAAGAGATATCGTGGTACGAAAATTGAAGGGTGAAGTATCAAGTATGTATCCATGAATAAAAATGATGAAAAAGAGGCCTACCATCACGTGAATAATGTGGTCCATTTCTACAGAATTATATGCACTTCACGTCAACAAACTCGCCCCACCTAAAATGCATTCAAATTAACCTCACTTAAATTAGTCACTATACCAAATTTGACAATTTTTGTTTTCCAACCAACACTGTTTGATTCTTCTTACTGTATGATTTGGTTATTCTCCTGTCATTTGGCTTATATATGCCATTTATGTTTTAAATTAGATATAATAATTGAAATTTGATATTCCGTACCGTATATTCATTTATTATAAGAAGTACTTTGATTGACTTTCATGATCTATATGCAGGGGGAAATTATGCTCCGAATAACATTTGTCTCGACAAATGTGAAAATTATATTGCTATATCTAATGTGAAACAGATGTAGTATATACGTATAGACAAATATATAAAATTGGAATGATGATACTGTTCATATAGCAACAGACTAGTTTAAAATAGAAGATAATACCCTCATTGACGTCCAATAGTCAGCATGATTTGTTATAGCAATTTAGCACAAATTAAATTTAAATGTGGACCTCAATATAGGTGGGGTGAAGACAAAGAAAGAAAACAACAAATTAAACCTCACTTTCATTAAAAAAAAAATATATATATATATAATAAAATTAAAAAAACCATGTGGCTACTTAAAAAAATGATAGTATTATCAAGCGTTTTCCTAGATGAACCGGTAAATAATTAAATTCATGCACCCTAAAACTCTAGCTTTTTAGGATATGTGATATATTACAAAGTTAAATTCAATTCTACACATAACATCATCAAGTCACTCAAACATAAAGACTAAGGTAATAGGGTGCAAAGTGAAATCGAAATAACATAATCAACTGTCAAGTTACGTAAAACTGTAAACTCAACAACGGAGTATATATGTTTCAGTATAACTATATATACACACACTATATTATTTTAATTTTTGATAATTTTAAAAATAAAAATATACATTATCCTCTAATTTGAACACAAGAGGTACTCCCTAAATCCAAACCGCTTGATTGGCGGAAGCAGCCAATTTTAGCAAGGAACAAGTAGTGTCACAAATTAAACTGCCACAAGGCCCACAATCTACGTACGTTAGCATTTTCGACATTGGCCTTGCATAAGCATGCGTCCAAATTGCTTTCATTTCCATCTGTACTGGCTTCCTATATCCTAGATGACCAACAACGCTTGTTGTATTTAGTCACATGGTGTGGCCACAACCAGACGATCTCTAATTCAAATATAAAAGTAACATTTTTTGTTCATAGAGTCATAGTAGTAATGTTATATTATATAATTTATTTAAAAAAATTCAATTCATCATATAAATAAAAAAATATTAAATGAAAAAATAACGTCATTTTTCCATATGAGTAGAATTAACATTTACCTTAGACTGTTATAATAGCAACTCTATTTATTTGTGTAGCATTATCCTATCCTATAATTGTTTGTTTCGGATTATTTTGTTTTGAAAACAGGGTTACAAAGATAGAAAGAGAGTGGCTTTAATGAAAATATGGGTTACACATACAAATAAAGGATACTGTTATACATATCCTTAGGGTTAACTATAAGTATTTAATCTATTTACACAAAGGGTAATAATTTATGGATGTAGTAATATAATCACACGTGCATTGATATAACTAATGCTTGAATTAAAAAAAAATATTTTCTTTTTTAACACCTTACATATAGCCCTTATGGCTATAGCATTTCTACTTTTAATTTATTTTAAAGATAATGATAATTAACTAGATCAAAAGTCCTAATGTCAACTTGCTAGGTATACACTTCATACAACACTTTCAGCGAATTTCAGGATTTTAGTTCTACTCATACTTTGCTTGTTTTTATTTTATATTTTTTTGAAAGAAAAAAGGTACCGAGTAGGATGTTTTCCTTCTAAATAAACAATCTTTCTAATATTGTTAAACAATTGCGTGTATCTTTCTTATTAAGAATGATGAAAGTACCCTAAAAAAATGATGAAAAAATAAAATTAATTATATTGAGCTATCCCTTGCTCTCACCAAGTCATGTAATATACTTATTACGTATGAAGTTATAAATTTCAACACTTTAAATATAAAAATTAGAGGGTGAAAAACGACCAAATTAAACTTTCTAAATCACCATAGATTTAATGCTTGAAAATATGCAATCTATTCTTTTTATTTTACTTCGTACAACATTTCAAACCGTTTACTATACAAAGACTTCTTTAGATCATATAAATTATTATTTATATATCTGCATATAAAAAGAGGTAGTTATAACTTATTAGTGATTTTATTTGATTTTTCAATGTGCATTTATTAGTTTTCCATGTACATAATGACATAAATTAAATTAAATTAAATTAATTAGCAAGCTAGTGTGAATATTAGAGGTGCCCAAAATTACCCAATCTAGCCATTTGCCACGGGAAAAACCAGACACATGATCCGATTATTTGTGGGTGGGGTGGGGGGATTTGAAATATTTCAAGTGGAATGTGTGAAATTTTACTACCAAATTCGGAACACAAACGTTCGTTAGTTTTTTTTTTTTTCTAGTCGAAATATCTGGATTTTAAAACAACAATTATTATCGAAAAAGTATAAATAATTTTAATTTTTTATGATCCTTTATATTGGTTTGTCGTTCAAATAAGGGCCTGTTTACTCTAGCTTAAAATCAGTTCGGTTCAGTTCAACTCCGTTCAATTTAGTTCAATTCAGCTCAACTTTTATTTATTTTGCTACTCATTAATCTTTCATATAAAACTTTCAGTTCAATTCAACTGTTTTTAGTTGAAGTAAACAGGCCTTGACTTTACCTTTTAGATTAGGACTCTATAAAAGTGTTTGGTTTTTTTTATATGTGGACATTTTCTATCTATGATGTTTGTATATCCATGATTTCAGTTCGGCCTCGATGCCCAAAACAAACAACCTTTGAACTGCTAAATATTAGAGAACCAACTCAACTAAAAAGGTTAAGCTGATGGTTGAGGTCCAAAAATTGTTTATATACTCTATCACGCCCCTCCATATGAGAGCTCGTTAGGCTAGAAGTGCGGATGCAACATGGGCCCACCATACCCGGTGCTTGATAATTCCACTTAAAAAGGAAGAGCGGATGAGATTTGAACCTAGGAGTTTTGTATCAAACTGGCTCTGATACCACATTAAAAGACCAACCCAACCAAAAACTTAAGTTGTTGGTTGAAGCTCAAAAATAATTTATATACACTATGCTTTAAACTATTGATTGAGTTGATCCTTTAATACTAAACACTACTAATTGCAGTTTTGGTATGATCAGAAACATCCAATAAATAGCCTTGAGTATGATCACTTTAATATTCATTATAATTAATATATAACAAAGCAACTATAAATGTAGTTAATTGGAAACATTTGTTGTGTGTAATGTGTAGAGCCACAAAAACGAGTAATGAGAATCAATCTTAGGATGTCTTGCGATCGGAGATTTTTTACCACTGGAGCTTTCCCTCACTACTCTAAAAATAATAATAATAAAGAAATTGATTTTAATTTCAAGATTGTATGTGTAAGGTGGTAGGTCGAAGGTCTATTTTTGACTTTAGGCTCAAGAAGATCTCAAACTAATAAACGGTCCTGTAAATTCATTTTTGTGATCAAAAAATAATTTTGATTAGACATTGAAAAGAAACTAATTTTGTGTGAGTGTGTGATATGGTCTCCCATCTTATTTTATTACTTGTATATTTTTATTTTTATTTTTTTACATTGTTACTATTTTTGAAAGTTAATTAACCTTTACCTTTTTTTTCTAAAGAATGATTGATTTAAGTATATAACCTACTTTAAACAACACTCATGCATGTTGATTTCAACCAAATTTCAGTTTAATTAGTTCCTAATTTTTTTTAATAAATAATTCATATAAATGATTTTTAGTTCGATTCAATTTAACTCTAATCAACTCATTTTAACTTCAATCAATTTAATTCAATTGTTTTTAATAAATATAAACAAACCCTAATAACTAAAGACAAAAGATGAAAGGAAAGGACGAACACGCATAACACATTACCACGTTAGAAGTAAGTCAAGTAACTAGAAAAAAGTTGCTTTTATTAAATAAAAATGGTAGTCACGATAATCGGTTTTGCACTTTCACTCTTCCTTCCTTAATTTGCCGCCAACCTTCACGTGCTCATCGCAACCTCCATTATTATAACACCCTGTTAATGAATAGTGTCCCCACATCATTTTACTACGAGTACCACGTATTTTTCTTCTACTTCGTATAATTGTACTGGAAGCTTATACGGTGTAATTATACGTTTATACTTCGAATTGAAACACAGTACTTTTTTTTTAAAGTTGGGAAGTGGGTGATTATCATTGGATGCTTTCAACACGTGGATAAAGATTTTGCCAAATACCACGTGCAAAGTAAATGGGGGCACGCATACTTTTTAAGGGAGTCGTCACTACACTCGATCGATGAGCTAGTCTCGTATTGGAATACTTAATACTCCATCCGTTTCATTTTATTCTCTAAGTTTCATTTATATATGTTTGTTAATGTAAATTTTATAAAGCTTATATTTTTAATTTTGTGTTTGTAAAAATTATAAAAACTTGATATTTTAGTAGAATAAATTGAAATGAATCAAAGAAGACCCCGTATGAATATGTTTTTATTTACATATAAAATACAAACAATGGTCAAAACATGATTTGTGAATAATGTCCAAAATTAAAACGTAAAGAATAAATTGAAACGAATGAAGTATTAACTTTTTAATTAAGCGTTTTAGCCTTTGTTTTGTATTCCTTCAATATTTTGTTTACTTGCTACATAAACTGTATTGGATCAAAAAAATACAATAGCTTTTTTTAGTTTAATATGATAAATACAAAAAGGTCGAGAAAGTATTTATTTAGGACCTTATTTTTTACGCAATGTAACCTAGAGTAAAGGTTTTTGAGGCTGGTTCTTACTTTTGTGTCATTTATCAAATTATCAACAATGACCCAATGAGCAAATTCAATTCACCGTCACTATATCTTAAAATTATTGTTGGTTTTTGCAATTTTGAACTTACTATCTCAATCTTTTTTAATTTGCTATATGATCAAAGTTTTAGGTAAGGATCTGTTTATTTGAATTGAACCGAACCGATTGGATTTGAACATAACTGAAAGGTTTTTTTCTTTTTTTTTTTTTTTTTTTTTAATAAAGGATTAATAAAGAGTAAAATAAGAGAAAAGTTGAACTGAACTGAACGAAGTTTAACGGTTTAACCTGAAATAAACAGGCCCTAAGTTTTTTCATCGTGGGCACGACATGCATGTGTTATTGTTTTAATGTTATTTTTGTTAAGCCAAAAAGAAAAAGGTGTAATCATGCTTAAAGAATATAGAAATACACCATATAGATAGTAACATTATGATTTTTTGGATTGAAACAAAGTTGAACGTAACTAAAAGAATTTATAATTAATGAATTACGCCTTGTTTTGTTGAACTAAATTTTGTTGGCATTTAAGTTCAATTCAATGCATTTCAGGTTAATTCAGTTAGCTCTATTCAATTCAGTTTATTAAGTTTTATTTAGCCCAAATAAAACAGGGCCTTAAACTTACTAATCAAGCATAATAATTTTATAATAGTGCGTCCATGATCAATTTGTTTAGGTTCATATTATTGATGCCAACGCATTAATATATTAATTGATTAATGCAGAATGGACAATCCATGAAATTTACAAGCACTACATACATTTTACAAAGAAACTTCAAATCAAATCATACTTGGCGTTCTAATTAACAACATAGATATTTGCAGTCAATCTATGTAAATTGACTAATACGATTAGTACAGCCAAGTTGGCAGGTGTGCTTAGCTTTTTTTCTCGTATTTGATTCCTCTAATTAGCCAACTATTAAGTTATTAATTAGTGATTTAATCACATGCTAGTGGCTTTAAACGTACAGGTGTACACTGTACACTGATGTACCAACTTCAGAGTACCAAAGCTAAAGGAAAAGAGAGGCATAACTTGGTGTCTAAAATCTCTGACCATACATATGACTAAGTACATATGGTGTTTTCTAGAGGCGGTGATTTCCACATTCTTCAAATTACTCCTGCATTCCCCCCTCTTATATGAATATTCACATCGATCACTATTCATGTGTGAGGCAATGGAGTGCGGAAATATCATGAGAAGTGCGGAAATACATACCTCTCTTTTAGGGGAAAACCGAGCTATAGCTTCAATCATTCATCCATTAGGAAAACTTTCCGATGGTACATGATTTTTCCGAAGAGTACCAAAAGGGATGATTTTATTACCTAGTTTTTTCTGTAACTTATAAGCATTCCCTTCTCTACCTACATGTCTCCATTCAGACGACTCACAAGCACAGCCACTTTGCTATTTGTTTTGAGGACCACCTTATTGTTAACTTGATAGCATGGGCTAATTAAAGCCTTGGCGGCCTCTGCAATTTCCGTTGCACTCACTCCATGGATTCTATCATTTAAATATACTACCTCAGCCATGGATTACTTGCAACAAAATTAACAGTCTGTGAGTTATAAAATAATAGATTATTACAACTAATTTGTGCCGAGGTAGTATATAATTAAATTTGTTACAAAAATATCTTTGCATTATATATATAAATGAACTAAGGGCCTGTTTACTTCAGCTTAAAATCCGTTCAGTTCAGTTCAACTCTTCTCTTATTTTTCTATTCATTACTCTTTCATAAAAACTTTCAGTTCAGCTGTTTTTAGTTGAAGTAAACAGACCCTAAGTAGATTATAAATTAAAATAAAAGCAAATTTAATGTGTTAACTAAGAAAGCTATTAAATTAAACTTTAACAATAATTAATTGATAATAGTACTGTAGGTACATTAATTTTATTAAAGAGTTGAATCCAATAGGCCAACCCCGAAATTTTCTAGTCATAGAGTTAGACATGTTCGGATACCCACACTTATTGTCTTTGGTGCACTGGAGAGTGGAACAAAAGACTTCGTTTCTTCATAATCCAGTTCGGATCTGCATATGAACATTCAGACATCTTTAATACTGATATACAACTTATTAATTATTGATTTCAAATCATTTAATTTAGTCCGACTTAGCAAGATTATACTTTGCATTATAATTGAATTGTTAAAAGTAAGTATAAAAAATTACGTCAAATGCAAATTAGAATAAACCAAAAATTCTCAATTTCTCCATTTTAAATATCTTGGTCAAATCATCCGAATTAATAGCAATCACGATTAAAAAACTCAAAATTCTAAGAAATAGTCCTAATTTCCCCTTTTCCATTTTTCATATATATATGTAATCAATTAATTAAGATATAAGAATTTAGTACTTTCATGCTTAAAAATTATAATACTCGGCACAAAGTACACCGTATAAGATACATGTTGAATTAGGGTGCATGAGCTAGGAGGTTTAATATGGGCCGTTGAAAATTACGAAACATTATCTTATAATGTTGGTCATATAATTTTGAGGGTATGGGAAAGGAAGAAGGTAGAGGAAAGATAATGTAGAAATGGAGAATAAGAATCTACAACACATCACCATGTCCACATGACATGGGTTATGTAATATATCTATCTATCGACATCGTGCATAAAAATAAATAAATAAATAGAAGAGGTCTAATTCTTTCTCAATTAGTCACTTCCATCACGAGGGGTGCCCTAATATTTCTAATCACGCCTCTCTTTTGGCACGCACTTCAACTTATTAACATTTTGATACTCTAATATAAAAATACTTCGCCTTAGCATAATAATAATAATAATAATAATAATAATAATAATAATAATAACTCAACTAGATTAGGTAGCCCTTTTTTCGTCAGGGGATTACCTATTTTATGCTCAACAATAATGACATAAAGTTGAGAAGGGGAAAGACAATCTATTTTAGTAGGGTGGGTAAGCAAGTGGCTTGGCCACCCAATCGATCGGCAACACAATTTCCTTCGCGAAGAATGTGTTGGGATAAAGAATGAACTAAAGTGAGAGAAAAGATGTTGTATTTCTAAAATCATAATTGCAATCTTTCATAAAAGACAAAACAAATAATCAACAACATTGATAACCATGAAATTATCTCTTTTAATCTCAAAATGGGTAAAGCTTCCATTGCGGGCAAATTTTATTCCATTGATGGAAGCCGTATTGTATGTACACAAATATGGAGTACTCCGTAAATTGGAAGTAGAAATACGTAGTATGAGGTGTGCTTAAGACGACGTGGAGAAGTATAAGTCCACTTCTAAATTGGGCAAACCCCACTTTCTAAAACAAGCCAGCAACTGCAACTGGAGAAGTGGCCAGTGGGGATGCGACTAAGTCACGTTTGAACATTAAACTTCACCCACCCGTGTCAGTATTTTTCGCTCAATTTTACATTTTCAAATAATCTAGTGGACTTTTTCTTTTTAAATTTTTATTTATTTTTGTACTAAGGATGAAAATAGATTCAAAGTTTTTTTTTGGAGTTGAAAAGAAAACTTTAATCGAATAAACTACTGTATCTATCACTCTCTCTAGTGGACTTTTTCATTAATTGTTCTAAATGTACAATAATAAAAATAATACTCCACACACACAAATTATACTAATGAACTACGAGTAACTTTAGTTGATTTGATTTAAATTGAATGACGTTGAACCTAATTTTATTTGATTAATTTCTAAGTTGACCGATTTGAACTGTTTTAAATTTTTCGATCTCTTTTAATGTACTCACTAATTGCTCATAAAATAAGTATTAAAGAGCTTAAACAAGTTGAATTTATATTTATTTATTGTTTAAGAGGTTAAATAAGTTGAATTGAACGCAACTTATCAATAGCTAGAGTACTTTTTAAAGCCCTTTCACACCTTTGTGGTTTGGAACCTGAGTTTTATTAAATTAACTTTGACTATCTTGTTTTTAAGTGGTTATAAAGTGGTTTTAAATAAGTAAACCAACCTAGAACAAATCAAATAAGTTGTTCTAAATTACCTTTGTTCATTACAAATTATACGAAGTATACAATTGTGAATTCATATAAACTATGAAATCCCAAGATGGTAGTGCAGTTCTGACTTTCAAGTCTATATTCATTTTCGACCATTATATCGATATGCTTGCCAATAGAAATATCAATAATTAATTCATTACAGATAAGTTTAATAATTTCAAATTATTATTGAATGATTTTTGTTGTTCTAAATTAAATTACCAAAAGTTTGTTTTACATAGATTATTATCAAACTTTGTCTAAGGTTCAATATTATATGGAGTATTACTTTTGTTACAAAGATTTATCATTTATTGTTCCGCCACACACCAATAAACAATTCTTAGAAAATAGTGTAGGGCTACATGATTTATTTTTGGAGGGTGATATATGGCGTGAGTGTGAACTAAAGCATGATATCATAAACAATAGTACAATACCGCTCTTGATGAGATTTTTTGTTTTAACAAAAAATAGATTGAAGTAAAGTAAAAAAAAGAAAAAAAAAAGAAAAAAACCTATTCAAAGTAACTATTGTGTTCAACTTAAAACAAAAATAATATATTAGGTTATTGTGTTCAACTTATTCCAAATTTTAATCGTAAAAGTGAGTAACTTAATTATAAATTATTCTGATAAACTTAATTGGACAAAGTAAGTTGAAAACATCAGACAACATATCATATGAAAACTGACCATAAAGGGAATATAACATTGTGGAATGAAATTAAATGAGTATTGCATATAGTATATGTCATATAAGTAGGGGTGAGCAAAAATCTTGGGTACCAGACCTCACACCCGGGATGGCTTAAAACCGAGGGGTCAAGACTCCAAACTAATCTCATTTGTTGTAATCCTGGATCCAAGATTGAAGACCTAGTTATAGACTTATAGCTGATTCTGGTTCTGGTTTTTGGACATTTAGACCCTGTACCTACTGAGTACCTATTCCAACCATTTTATGGGATTTTTTTTTACTATGACTAGTTCCAAATTTAATTGATGATGTAAATTTCATAACTATAATATAATAGTGTTATAGTTAATGCGTATATTAATTTAAAAAATAATTTCTTAGTAAGAAGATTAGTTACAAACAAAAAGTTATAGAATCAATAATGAATACATAAGTGTGTATTTTTATTATTTAATAAGTTAAACAAAATATTAAACTGGGTATCCAATCTTGAAACCGGTAACCACCGGGTCTTGTTCTGGATCCATAAATTTTAGACCCATACTAATTAATTATTGTTCCGATTCTAAGAAACTAAGGTCTACTTGAGTTTGAGTTGTTTATGCTCTAGTTCCATAACTTTGACCCAAATACAAATAATTTAATAATAAAATTTCCATCTTCAACATCAATGAACGAACATGAAGTAGAGGAGCCATAGGATTATGAGATACTACTCATAGAGTCATAGTGTGAGTGTGAGACACACACCCCAAATCAAAGTCTAAAAACATAAGCCTATTTGCCCAAGGTACTTTAAAACCCTTTCCTTTTTCACCCTAAACAAAAGCAAAAAAAAAATGCATTACTAAATTTCTTTCCCAAAAAAACAATAACAAAATCTAAATTACAAAACTAACCATGGTTACTTTCTTAACCACACTTAAAAGTAAACCATAGTTTAGTACACGAGATTTGTAAGTTGGGATTTAGATAGAGAGAGAAAGTGGAGAAAAAGATAGAGAGAGAAAGTGAAGCTCTAAAAACTCGCCTGCCCTTCATCTCTCTCTCCTCTTTTTTTTTTTTTTTTTTCAATCTAAGAAAAAGAAACGTTTTCTCTTTCACATTTTAATATGAAAAAACCCAAAAAACAAAAACAAAAAAAAAAAAAAAGAAAAAAAAAAAAAAAAAAAACTTCAACATATCTGAAGCAGAGAGAAATTAATCTCCTTTTTTTTTTCTGGGAAAAATTTGAATTCATATGTTCTTCCATTTGAGAAAGTTTGTTGCTGTTTTGCTGCTCAGAAACTTCAGTTTTTTGGTGTGTTCATCTTTAATTTGTTAATAATAGTAATGATATACTGTTTTTTTTTTTTTGCCTTTTTAGTTGTAATCAATTGATATTTGATTAACTATATAAGGGTAAAAATTGGTGAAAGTTTTGTCATTTATTGTTGTGGTAAGAAAAAAAAAAAAGAAAAAGATTCAATCTTTGAGATCTAAAATGAAGTGGGCACTTGTTAAAATTGTAGAAGATAGTGATTGATTGATAACAGAATATTAGTGTGATTAATTATAGAAATATGAAGTTTTGGGATTATGTTTGTAAATTAGGGTTTATGAGATTTGAATTTGGGTTTTTTAGTACTATTTTAAGAAGAGGGTGTTGATTTAAATTAATTAATTAGGGATATTTGATTGAATTCAATGAAAAAAATTGAAGTGGGTATGGGAGGAGGAGGAGGGGTATCATGGAATGAGGAAGATAAAGCAATGATTGCTTCAATATTGGGTACTAGAGCTTTTGACTACTTGATTTCATGTCCATTTACTGCTGAAACTTCATTAGTTAGTATTGAGAACAATGAGAATGTTCAGAATAAGCTGTGTGATCTTGTCGAACGCCCGAATGCTTGTAATTTCAGCTGGAATTATGGGTTTTTCTGGCAGACATCAAGGTCGAGGTCGGGCGAGGTGGTTTTGAGTTGGGGGGATGGGTATTGTAGGGAGCCTAAGGATGGGGAGGAATCGGAGGCTACACGGCTTTTGAATTTCCGTCTTGAGGATGAGGCGCAGCAGAAGATTAGGAAGAGGGTGCTTCAGAAGTTGAACACATTGTTTGGTGGGTCTGATGATGATAACTTGGCTTGTAGGCTCGATAGGGTTACTGATATGGAGATGTTCTTTTTGGTTTCGATGTATTTCTCATTTCCTCGAGGTGAAGGTGGTCCAGGGGGTTGTTTTGCTTCCGGGAATTATTTGTGGGAGTCTGATTTATTGAGGTCGAAATCTGATTATTGTGTGAGATCGTTTCTTGCCAAGTCTGCCGGGATTCAGACTGTTGTTTTGATTCCTACTGATTTTGGTGTTGTCGAATTGGGGTCAGTGAGATCGATTGGGGAGAACCAAGATGTTTTGAAGGCACTCAAGTTTGCATTTGTGCCTCCTCCTGTTTCTCGGTCTAAACCAACTTCAAATTTCCTTCCGATTGTCCATAAGATAGAGGAGCCTGATCCTGTTCCTATCAATGCTCCTGTCTCACTCCCTGCATCTGCACCTATGCCTGCCCCTGCTCCTGCTCCTGCTCCTGCTCCTGCTCCTCCTACTTCTGCTCCTAATTCTGCCCCTGCTACTGCCCGTGTTCCTTCCCCAACACAAGCTCAGGCACAGGTTCAGACACCATCCTCTGCCCCTAGTACTGCACCTGCTCCTGCATCTGTCCCTTTTTTGAATGTGAGGAATGTTGATCGCAGCAGTTTAGACGGGATTCCAAAGATCTTTGGACAAAATCTAAACTCCACTGCTCGTCCCCCCTTCAGGGAGAAACTTGCTGTTAAAAGGATGGAAGATAATAGACACTGGGATGGTTATGCAAATGGGAATAAGCTTTCTTTTGTAGGCCAAAGCCCTAGGAATGGTCTTCATGGTACCACTTGGAATAGCATTCCAGGTGTAAAACACGCGACAACAGAGGTTTATAGTCCCCAGAACACTAGACTTCAGGAGTATGTGAATGGGATACGAAGTGAGTATCGGCTCAACCAGGTTTACCAGCAAAAGCCAGCCCAGATGGAGATTGATTTTTCTGGGGCAACCTCTAGGCCTACAGTGGCTTCTCAGCCAGGTAGTGCTGAGTCCGAGCATTCAGACCCTGAGGTATCGGGCAGAGATGATAGGGCTGGTCCTTCTGACGATAGAAAGCCCCGTAAACGAGGGCGCAAGCCAGCTAATGGAAGAGAAGAGCCCCTTAATCACGTCGAAGCAGAACGACAGCGGAGAGAGAAGTTGAACCAGAGGTTTTATGCACTGCGAGCTGTTGTCCCCAACATATCCAAAATGGACAAGGCCTCTTTGCTTGGAGATGCTATTTCATACATCACGGATTTGCAAAAGAAGCTAAAAGACATGGAAGCCGAAAGAGAGAGGCATAACAGTACTTCAAGAGATACAGCATCTGGTACAGAAGCAAACTCTACTGCAGAAACACAGGCAGAAGGTCCTGATGTAGAAGTTCAGGCTGTACATGACGAGGTTGTGGTAAAAGTTAGCTGCGCATTGGACTCACATCCTGTGGCCAGAGTAATCCGGGCATTCAAAGACTCGGAAATCAGTGTCGTTGACTCAAAACTTGCTGCAGGTACAGATACCGTGTTTCATACTTTTGTTATAAAGTCCGAGGGTTCTGAACAGCTGACCAAGGAAAAATTGGTGGCTGCATTTACGCAAGAATCAAAGTCTTTGCAAGCTCCATCATCAACTGGTGGATAGAAGCTTGTAGTTTCTCGTAATCAGTAGGTGTAATTGGATAGTAAAGTAGACAAACAGAATCCATTTTATGACTTCTGCAGAGGTTTTGATTTTGCAGCAAGGAAAAGTTACATGAGGAAGTAGGTGTTGCAAAAAATGCTCATTAGAAGTAGAATAACAGCCCAATTGACAGCAATAGAGTCAGTATCAGCAAATTTGTTTTTGTTCTGTTCATAGTTATACATATTGTCATATGGAATTCTAGCGCTGAATTCAATGTGTAAGTTCACTGTCTTCCTAAATTGTTAATGAAGTTTTGTTTCTATATTCAATCTTTGCATTTTATGTTCTCATGTACTCATATGGTTTCATAAGCGTTACCAAATGCTATAATCTGCGTTTTTCTGGCATTTGATCCCTTTACGGAAATGCTCATGTTTCTCAATAGCTATTGTTGATCTTTTAACTGTCACATTGATCACATCCAATCTATGCTGGTAATGCACGAGAATGGTCACATACTCACATTGATCACATCCAAATCTATTCTGTATATACACGAGAATGGTACCCGACTTTCAATCCAGTTTTTGGACGGTTAAATTTTCGCTGATGCTAACACATTCAAGGCATGATCATATCACATGATACATTGTGTTAAGATTGTTATGCATTTGTTGTTGTTTTTGATCCTCATAAATCATCTGATAGAAATAGGATTTATGAAAGATATGTTTATGACTGACAAACCTTTTCAAGTGGTATTGTTCATTGTACTACTTTCGCTTGTCGGCCAAATTTTGGTCAGAGAACACACGTTTTATTGAATACATGCTGCCAAAAATCTTGCTTGGAATCTCTATTTACTTTTAAGAAGATTTTGCTACTCATTTGAACTGCTTTTTTTTACCCCAAATTATGCCATTTATTTCACGTTGTTAGTTTATAATTGTGATCATCATTGTAACGTAAGAAAAATCTTCCTTATTTTCTATTTCAAGTCTTTATTCTTCAATTCCCCATCTATATATGGTACAACTTTAACTCTTTAAGTATTAGTATTTATAAATTATTATCAAGACGACTTACATGAACAATTATCCTTGTACTGTTGTGCATAGAACATAAGGGGTGTATCTAGTTTCTAAATGTTATAAACTTAGTTGGCTTATATCATACTCCCTCCGTTGTTAAATGTTTGATACGTTTGGAATTTTGATACTATTTATAAGATGAGAGAATCTTCTAAATTGCTATTAATATATAAAATATAATATAGTCAATTGATATCTTGTTCGATTCGTCTCAATGCTTACGTTATTTACATCCAATTATTATAATTTTTACATATGCACAACAAAAGATATTTAAGGTCAAATAAATACATTGGCATATGTGCAAGTCAAAACGTATCAAACAAAAGGGAACAGAAGGAGTACTATTTTGGGAAACTTTCATTTTTGTAACAATATTTCCTTTTTTTTTTTATTATTTTCCGAATTTCCTAAAATAGTATGTTATAAACAAACTATATTTCTAACAGTTAGAAATTAGAAATTACCCGATAAACATAGACATAACATAAACGATAAATGATAGTGAAAAAGTCATTAAATTTTTGCAATTTTAAAATCCAGGGTAGTAATAATTTATACTACCTCCGTTTCTTATCAATCGCAATAATTGAGTATTATTTGTGAGTTATAAAAAAATTTCAAATGTTACTAATTAATAAGAAACAAAGGCAGTGGTTATTATCGGTCAAATTTATTTGAAACTTGCAAGTGGCAACCACTTACTTTATCAACTAAATTTCATAATTTCAATTTATAGTGTATTTTAAAAGCCTTATTGCATGAGTTTTTTTACCTATATTTAACTATTTACGTACTTCCTTCGTTTCATGAAAATTTTGCCATAAGAAAAACTGATACTATTTATAAGTAGTAAGAATCTTCTAAATTTTAGTCAACGTATAAGCAAAAATATAGTCGAATGGGGTGTTGTGCGTTCAACTCAATGAATACTTTATTAATATATGATATCTATAATTTTTCTAATATATTTTTTAAGATATTTAACACATAAATTTTGTATTGGCATACGTGAAAAGTAAAAGTAATGGGAATATCATGGAACGAAATAGAGTAATATATAATGTTTTCCTCATTTTGCTCAATAATTCAATCTTGCCTTTAAAATTTCCTACATTTCTATTTCGAATATTAGAATATCAACTTTTTTCTAATTTGTTTCAAAGCATTACTCAAAACACAATTGTTGAAATTGAAAATATTTCTTTGAGACCATGAAAAATTAATCGCTTAAAGGTGACAATCTTAAAGAAACGGTGAGAGTCTCTCGTTTAATCATGGACGGCGTATTATTTTCATGGTCCTTAGGTTTGAATAAATGATGAAAACCATATGACATTGTCCTTAGGTTTGTACTCAAAAGTGGAGTATTTTCACATGAAGTCCATGGTGTTCAACTACCTAAAGGGTGGATATTAAATGAAGACGCATCATGCTACTTTTGATTTATTCGCAAATCTTATCAAACATTATTAATTATTTTATTATTATTATTATTATTATTATTATTATTATTATTATTATTATTATTATTATTATATAAAGAGTAAGTTTTATGTGCATCACCTGTTTTTGCTGACTATATCATCTATGCATGTACTTCATGTACGCTATATACCCCATCATTCGTTTGTAAAAAATCCCGTGACGCCGTGACCCTTGCAACAAAGCAAAGTTCAAATAGTTCATTTTGATCATGACTCTCACTAGATTATCCTAACACTTGTCTACATATAAATGTATACTCTTTGATATAGTGAACTAATACATGTGCGAATTTAAAGTATCATAATAAAAAATGTATAACAAGGTAAAAATGAAAAGAAAAATAAAAGAAAAGGAAATAACGGGATAAAGTTGTCAAATTTAATTGACAATAGATAGCCACTAATTTAAATTAAGTAAACGCAATTTGGACCGATAAATGTACAAGTAAACCGCATTGATATTAAATGCACTAAAAAAAACGAACTCAACCAAAATAATCAAAACAAAATTTAACGAGAATAAATCAAAATGAAATTGTTTAATAGTACTTAATACTGAACAAAAACAAAATTGATATGGTACAATAAGTTGAGCATTTGACCCAATTTTTTGTGAGAATTATATATATCATTCAAATCTTAGTACACATATTCATCTCCGGACATTATTATGAAAATTAAGCTCTCAAATATTAGTGAAATTTCATTTCTTTAAATTGACTTAAAATGATTGTAAATCTACTAAAATAATTCAACTGAACTAAATTATCTTTACTGTTTAACTAATTGAGTATATTTTAAAATCAATTAAATTGCAATGAACTGATAATTACCAAACAAAATTAAACAAAATAACCGTATCGAACTATTAAGAAAGCAAGATGGCCAAAATTTAAATGAATTATTTAACGTTTTTTTTTTTTTTGGTATCCTTAAAAGCGAGTACTGAAAATCAAATCAAGATCTCTTAAAATCAAAAGTGAAACTTAAACAAATTTAGTTACCCCTCACCCTTGGTATGAACTGTTTGCATATAAACACAACTAAATCAGTGACACTGTTGACACAGATTGATTGTGGCACTTTGGATGTAATGGATCTAGTTATCTGACAATAATAACATTAACAATTGTCAATAAGGATAAGGCCCCAGGGGCCTGTAGGTCAATGAAATTGTCCCTACTTTATTTGTTCTTTCTAATCTATTGGGCATTTGGGCCCATTTACTCGGTTTATAGTTAAGTTGGCAGACCACCTCTTTTGATCTATACTTTCTTTAGTAGTGCAATAGTACTATAAAAGAAATTTGTTGAACGATACAAAATTGTTTGTTTCGACATTCGATTAAAATTAGAATTTTTTTGTTTGTTAAAAATAGTTACGGAGTAAAATAAATTCCTTATTGCGTATGGTTTGAAACTTTCGTCTGTCCCAAAAGTTGTAAGTCATGTAACACGTTTTTATAATGGACCACATATTCTACTAATCGTGTCAATTGATGCATTTTAATTTAATATGACGCGGATATGCTTATGTTGTTATTAGCTATATAACTGTAAATTATTAGTAATAGTAACCATTTAATCTAATTTTCGTAACCTAATGAGCTCCTTATACTTGGATACTCTTTGCTAACTACTACTTTGGGTGTTTGCCATATTGAGCCCATTTAATAGTAGGACCAATCTTATTTATCAACATTTGATGAAATGGGCTTAACAACTCTATGGGCTTAACAATTCTATGGGCTTTTGTATAGGGGATTTACTGATACATCCACTTTTAGTAATACTACGTAGTAAATAGTAATGAAGTCATACTAGTAATGTTTCTTTACTTCTCACTTTGGTACTAAATAAATTTACCCATAGTTATTCTAAATAGGGAGCAATATATAGTCGATTTTATGTGATTTGACGCATTTGTGAATTGCAAATTGGTTAAATAATGTGGAGCTTTGAAAGTCTAGAGAGGTTTTTTGCTCATATCATACTAATAAACATTATTAATTTTACCATAGTTTCCATTCCTTTTATACAACCAATTCTTCGAGCAAAATGGAAAATAGATATCCACCATTGGGAGTTGTGGATGCTCTACTTTTGGTTGTGCTATAGTAACTTTTATGACATTTGTTATAGGTTTGACTAAATAATCCTACCTCCGTTTCCTATTAACTGCAACACTTGAATTTTTTATATTTCACATATAATACCCAAGTGTTGCAATTAATGTGAAACGGATGTAGTAATATAATTCAGAAATTATTGTTTGACAAAGTAGTGTTATAATTTATCTATTAGCATTTTATTGAATGTTTCATAAAAATTAATAATGTCAGTTTTCAGAATAATAATTGTGGTCGAAAGCTACAAAAAAACTTTTTATAAAATATCATTATATCAGACAATGTGCAACTACTTTGATAATAAAACTTGAGGTCTTAAATAATAAAAAAACTAGTTGATGGCTAAAAACTATTCATGATATTATAAAACCACTTTGTGGCAAATCAGAAATCACATGTATTAATAAAGTTGGATTTACCATTCATTTTAAAAAATATTATTATTATTATTATTTTTTCTTTAAAAAAAAAAAACGAAATGTACAGTGGATGATGTAGAGAACAAATATAATTAAAGACAAGAATGAACAAGCAAATGTGAACGTGCCGGAGTGGTTATCGGGCATGACTAGAAATCATGTGGGCTTTGCCCGCGCAGGTTCGAATCCTGCCGTCCACGCTTTTTTCCTTTTTATTTGTCTCTATTTACTTCATATTTGCTCAACTTTCAAGCACTAAGCATGTCAATTAACTATTTCATTATTACATATTTAGATCATACCATGTAAAACATACTATTAATATCGTTTTAGGAGCATTTTAGATGACTATGCAAATATTTTTACATGCATTTTAGTTAAATAGGATGATAAATTTAAGAGTTTAATTAAGACTAGCAATTAAAATTTTGTTAATATAATAGTGCAACGCATAGGCAGTACTCAAAGACCCCAATATAACAAGCAATTAAACTGATAAGAATAAATACCGCACTTGATCTTAACCAAAAAGTCGAGAAAGGTACAAGTTTTCAATTTTTCATGGACTGGTAATATATACTACTTGTATTTTGTAGCATGGCTTCGTTAGTATTGTTTTGATGTGGGACATTTTTCATCAATCTTCTTCATATTATACGCTTAACCTCTTTACCCTCAATAACAATGTCACCGTAATTCTAACCTCCTACTATTCTTTACCTATTCCTTCTCAACCATGGCACCAAAATCATGACTTTTAATCTTTATGCTGCACTAGTATAATTAGTCCTTAAGGAGTGCATGACAACTCTAAAATCAAAGTTCCTACAAACTAACAACAAATTAAAGCATTACTTTCATTTCTTTGTTATCCTTTTTATCGTACTGTGATCATCCCATCCCTAAATTTAACATATTTATTTCGATTAGTGAATACACAAACAAGACTTACAAGATTAGCTCACCACCAAAAATGCCATGTGCTAATCAAAGTTAATTATTTAATAATTTAATATGCTATATCAAAATCAAATCTATATATGATCTTTTGCAATGGGTTGAGTATAATTACTGTAACACAGAAATTAAAGCTACACATGTCCAATTCATATATATAACACCCTACATAAGTTAAGTAACAAGCCTAACATTATGACTTTATCACTTTGTAAATCACAACTATAAATAGAAAATTCTTGTTTAACATTAGGTATAAACTCATCAAAATGAAACAATTTAAAAATCCAATATTCTCCTTTCCAATCTTCATTTTCCTCATTANCCTTTTTATTTGTCTCTATTTACTTCATATTTGCTCAACTTTCAAGCACTAAGCATGTCAATTAACTATTTCATTATTACATATTTAGATCATACCATGTAAAACATACTATTAATATCGTTTTAGGAGCATTTTAGATGACTATGCAAATATTTTTACATGCATTTTAGTTAAATAGGATGATAAATTTAAGAGTTTAATTAAGACTAGCAATTAAAATTTTGTTAATATAATAGTGCAACGCATAGGCAGTACTCAAAGACCCCAATATAACAAGCAATTAAACTGATAAGAATAAATACCGCACTTGATCTTAACCAAAAAGTCGAGAAAGGTACAAGTTTTCAATTTTTCATGGACTGGTAATATATACTACTTGTATTTTGTAGCATGGCTTCGTTAGTATTGTTTTGATGTGGGACATTTTTCATCAATCTTCTTCATATTATACGCTTAACCTCTTTACCCTCAATAACAATGTCACCGTAATTCTAACCTCCTACTATTCTTTACCTATTCCTTCTCAACCATGGCACCAAAATCATGACTTTTAATCTTTATGCTGCACTAGTATAATTAGTCCTTAAGGAGTGCATGACAACTCTAAAATCAAAGTTCCTACAAACTAACAACAAATTAAAGCATTACTTTCATTTCTTTGTTATCCTTTTTATCGTACTGTGATCATCCCATCCCTAAATTTAACATATTTATTTCGATTAGTGAATACACAAACAAGACTTACAAGATTAGCTCACCACCAAAAATGCCATGTGCTAATCAAAGTTAATTATTTAATAATTTAATATGCTATATCAAAATCAAATCTATATATGATCTTTTGCAATGGGTTGAGTATAATTACTGTAACACAGAAATTAAAGCTACACATGTCCAATTCATATATATAACACCCTACATAAGTTAAGTAACAAGCCTAACATTATGACTTTATCACTTTGTAAATCACAACTATAAATAGAAAATTCTTGTTTAACATTAGGTATAAACTCATCAAAATGAAACAATTTAAAAATCCAATATTCTCCTTTCCAATCTTCATTTTCCTCATTATATTTTTCTCCCTTCATGCATCATTACATGCTACTTCTACCCTAGTTCCAAAAGTTTGCAAGAAAATCTCTCAATCGGACGCAAATGTAGAGTACAACTTTTGTGTAACGACACTAGGGGCGGATCCAAGAAGTGCAAATGCCACAACCGTTACACAAATAGGGGCAATCGCGTTTCAAATGGGTATATCCAAATCCAAATCCATATCATCGAAAATAAACAACATTTCCAAAGATCCGAAATTCGATCCTAGTGCTAGAGATGCATTGAAGGCTTGTCATGAGGTTTATATGGATGCCCTACATGGGTTACAAGAGGGTTTTATGGGCTTGAAAAGTGGTGACTATTCTACAGCAAATAATAAAGTTAATATTGCCTTGATTGTTCCTACAGCTTGTGAAATGGGTTTTGAGGTTTCACCTTTGACTAAGGAAAATAGTGATTTCTTTCAATTAGCTGCTATTTCTCTTGGTTTCACTGATTTGTTGCGATAGGATTATTATGTTACCATACTTTTATTACTCAACATATGTAATTTTGTGCTCATTAAAGAGAATATTAGTCGTTCATTGCTGATGAATGTATAATTTAACACAAATAAAATTATATACTTTCGTAATATTTTATTGGCCTACATTAGCTACTGCTACTAATTAATCTCTATTTTCTTTTTCCTTTTTTTGTTGTTGATGGTGAACAAATGCATCAGTAGATCTTAGGTAAAGAAATTATTCTTCTATTACTACCTCCATTTTTATAGTTGCAACATGCAAATGAATATGAACTAGAATTATGGTCCACGCAATGCCCCAGATCGGCTATAATTATCAAATATATTTTTGTTTGTTTTCATAATGTGTTTTTTATTTAGTGCGAAAGTAGATTGCAGGAGTTGTTTTTGGCAACGTAGGAGTTGTAACTTATAATTTAATAAGTTGTTAATTAAAGAAGCTAAACAACTCTAAAGGCTTGGGATAAAAACAACAATGCCATAGGTTTTGGTGCAAGTAAATAAACAATACAAATTAAAAGCTCATACCATATAAATACAATACTTTATTATCCATTGGTTTGAAAAATTAAACTTCAAATTTATTCTGGATTGGTGATTAAACTTCTCATTTTCGCTTCAGATGTCAAGATTACAATTCCTAGTAGCTACACATGGTTTGTATTTTATTTGAGATGATATTGATAACATTGTGCATGCAACTCTTACAAAGAGTGACATGTGTCACATTTATAGCAATGCCTTTTAATATATTGTACGGAGTATGATTTTTTTTTGTGTGAGACATAACATATATATTCATTTGTCGTAACTAGAAAAGCAGCAGTAGTAAATCTAATTTGTAGTTGAAGAAAAGGTGTAAACCAAAGGTCTTGTATATGTTGACATTAAGTTGTAGTGTATATTAAATGCATATCCCTTAATTTTGGTTAATTATCGAACTCTAAAGCATGATTAAGCTACGAGATCCTATATATATGTGATCTAGCTCATTATAGTTAATAGTTACATATAGCTTATCTAAGATTCAAGAAACATATTATGTGGCCAAAATCATGTCCCCGAAAGAAGATATTTAATAAATAGAATTAGATATAGTACAATATACCATCCTCGATCATTTACCTCACCCTAGGCATAATTTTAGACATCAAGAAAATAAAATACTAGGTATTCCGTGTAATTAATTAAGGAGCAAAAATCTCTTGGTCTTTAGAATATTGGATGTGTAAGCTTTAATTTCACTAATCATAACTTTTACCTTATTAAAAATTATAAGGATAGGAGTAACTAATCACTAATCACTAATCACTAATCACTAATCACTAATCACTAATCACTAATCACTAGTAGCTTTAAAAATTATTAACTTTTACCTTATGAGGTAACTAATGTTAAAGTTCTTAGCAATTTCATTTAAATTACTCATGTAAAAGAAGGTTATTACACACCACATGATATTACCCCTACTTTACTCACTAATCACTATCCGAATGTTGTTTCTACCCAAAAAAAAAATTAAAAACTATCCGAATGTTGAGCTAAATGCACTATCATTGAGCATATCAAATTCATGCTATTCCAGGGGCATGTGTTAAAAAAAAGCTGCTTAATAATAATACTACTGATAAAGCGGCAAACAGAGTTTTTTCGAATTGAACGGAGAAAATAATTGATTTGAATGAAAGTTGGTGGGATTACAGAAACGATTTTTTGTACAAAACAACCTTTGTTTCATCACTTTTTGCGAAACTACCTTTGTTTTTACTTTTTGTGAAAAACTAGCTTACTTTATTGTTTTAATTGTTGACCACTGCCTAAAGCAAAATTTCGGTGTTGACTTTCGTTTTCAGACAATTAAAAACCAATTGATTTGCACGTGACATCTTTCAATCCTATGTTCACACATTTTTCCCTGTTTCCTACTATTTTCTTCCCTATTTTGGGACCCATACATATTATTAAAGTAACCTAAACTCTGGATCTAACTACTAATATATTGCTTTAACAACACTTGGGTATCCTTAAGCCATATAAGATGATTGAATCGAGTTAAACAAAGGTCATGTGTAACTCACTTGTTTTTTAGATGCTTGAAAATGAAGGTCAATGCCGGAACTTTAATTAAGATAGTAGTCAACAAAGTAGGGTAGTTTTTCACAAAAAAGTAAAAACAAAGGTAGTTTTGGACAAAAAATCCTTACAGAAATGAAGACAGGTAGCTAAGAATTCGGTAACCATGAACTTGTTGAAGCAAATTATTTAATACCATGTTTAAAAGATACATACTAGTATTGAAGGATAATATAATTGTCAAAATTATATTGAAGATGTTCACCAAATATAACTATAAAAATAAAATTAATAGGATTCCTTCTTTTTCACACACCGTATTACAAATTTGGATAATTATGTCCATGATTAAGCAAAAGGTTGATTATATTTATTTATATACCAAAGATTGTAGATACTCAAAATTCACTTCCATATTTAAGTGATCCTAGCTAATTATAAATTAATCGCAATTAGACAGAAATTTGAGTAAGGAATAATTTTACAAATTAAATAAATGGAGTGTTACATTATGTCTTTGATATTCATCTTTTGCTTAGGATGCATCACCTTAACAAAAGGTGCAAACTTAGTTCCGGATACTTGCATGAACATCTCAAAATCCGACCCGAATGTGAACTACGATTTCTGCGTAAAATCATTCGAGTCGAATCCTCGGAGCTCCGAAGCAACTCTTGAGGAACTAGCAGAAATCTCCTTTAACATCACTGCATCCAAAGCAAGCTCCATTTCATCTACCATTGATCAACTTTTGAAAGACCCAAAGTTTGACCCATCTGCTAAGATGGTTCTACAAGATTGTTTAGACCTCTATTCGGGTGCCCCGGATGATCTAAAATCGGGTTTGGAGGCTTTAAAGAGCGGGAAATTTTTTCAAGCAAATGTTCAAGTAAGTGCAGCCATGGATTGTGGTCCAGATTGTGAGGATGCATTTAAGGAAAAGAAAGGGGAAGTGTCTCCTTTGACTAAGGAAAATAGTGATTATTTTGAGTTGGGTGCTATTTCTCTTGCTTTTACAAACTTATTGAAGAAGTGATTTTAGGTTGTAGCAATTAAACTCCTCATATTCCTTCTTATTTACTAAATTAGTAATCGTACGATGTGTTCATGTACGATGTTGAATAAAAAAGTTATATTTTTTAACTACGGTAGCAAATTGTTATAATGTAGTCGTAACAAAATACAGGAATATAATTCAAGATTATTAGAATAATAGGTGTGCCTTGAATAACTCTTTAAAAAAACGAAAGATAATGAGCAAATAATGGGCAAAGTAGGTACCAAAGTGACAAAATTAGTGGGCTTTACTGCCTTCTATCGCACATTAGCACAGGTATTTCATGCAGCTAACAAACTTCGCTTGCAACGTGAAACAACATACCCAAAAAAGATGTAAGTGGTAATTTCATCACAAGAAACACTACCTAAAGTTGGTTGATTAAAGGCTGGCTTTAGTTTAGTCTTCATTTTTTCCCCAATTCAAGGACCTTTATGAGGACGGTTTCAAAGAAACGTCTGTTGTGACGAAGACAGTCCAAAATGCAAATCAGCAAGTCGATTTTTAAGGAATAGTAGTAACATAACACTGTGATACTTCGTATATCAATAATTTCGTGATACAAGAATAAACAACGGAAAAGGCCATACAATTCCGTTTAATCTTAACGTTAAATCCGTAACCCACTCCAAGTACAGCCCTATAAATGTGAGGATGATACTACTATACCAGAGCGCACATCCCAAAAATCCAAAGGAAAAGAAAGGAGGGGAAAAAAAAGAACTCTCAATTCACATAATCATAACCAGCAAAATGGACACCAAATTCATCTTCCAAGCCTTTGTTGTGATGATACTCTCTATCTCACAAGCAAGTGCAGCTTTAACCAGCCTAGCCACCCCTATGTGCAAGTACATCTCTCAAACTGACCCAATCAATGTCAACTACGAATACTGCATAGCAGCATTTGGATTCGATTCTCGGACTTTAACATCAACAGCTCCCCAACTAGCCCAAATTGCCTACGAGTTGAGCATAACAAGAGCCAAAGACATCATTGCAACCATTGACAGGCTCCAAAAACTCTCAACATCAGATCCTCTTGCTGGAACTGCCTTGAAAGATTGCTTCAGCGCCTATTTAAGTGTCCTGAGTGGTATGGAAGCAGGTCTCGAGGCTATAAGGAGCGGAGATTATAACACAGCAAGTACAAGTGCAAGTGCAGCCATGAATGCTGCTAATACTTGCGCAAATGGGATCAGGAACATCAGTGATACGAGAGGTCACATAGGTCCTTTGATGAAAGCAGCCACTGATTTTTACCAGCTGAGTGCCATAACTCTCGGTTTTACCAAGATGTTGAGGATTATAAATTGACAATGTATAAAATAATAGATTATCTATCAATTGAACAATAAAAATCTTATGAAATCTTATGTCCAATATGGCTCTTTGTGAAATCAAAGATCTACCAAAAAGTGTACAATGAAAGACCTGCTAAAACTCATTAAGGTAGGGAAGGGGAGGGGAGGGGAAATAGATATCATCACGTCATATTCAAACAATTTACTTGCATTGCATGTTAGCGCATTTTCTTATGAAAGTGGGCAGAAAGCTTCACAAAGTAATTCTCTACATTTGCCAGAATAACCGGCAAAATATGATGGACTAAGCTATGAAAATAGTTAAAGTATAAGAGATATTGATGTACCTAATTAGTATTTTGGACTGCAGCCCCTTCAGCAGTATTATCCTTGTCATTCGTGATATCCTTTCCTTTGGACTTAAGGTGCCAACACTGTTCCAGATTATGCCCTTTCTTATTACAGTAGCAGCAGAACTTGACCTTCTTATCCCAGTCTAGTTCACCAAATGAATGAGGATATCCAGGTTTCTTCATAGGAAACCTCTGAAGTCCGGGGTTCTTGCACGTCTGAAACACGGGTGCAGTAGCCTTAGGAAAAGACGGCACACCTCTGTTTCCTATTTGACGAGTTTCCTCTTCTGCCTTTAGATGATTCATCAACATCCAAACAGGTAAATAGTCTTCCTTCATCAACTCGATGCTGTTGGGTTTCCAAGACGCCGGAAGCTTGGAAATGATAGTGCTGACATGAAACTTCTCTTTAACAAACATACCGGAGGCTTCAAGGGCATCTGCAATCTGATTAAACTCGTGAACTTGCTCAAAGACTGATTTATCTTCAACTACTTGAAATTCAATATACTTTTTAACCAGAGAAACATTCGCTCCGTGTTCTTCATGGAGATAGACGAGCTTAAGTTCTTCCCAAAGACCTTTAGCAGTTTCTGGTTTCTTGATGTAATGCCCAAAAAGATGGTCGCATAAAGAATTTAATATGTTTTGACGACATATATGGTCATCTTTCACCCATCTTTCTGCAGCACATAAAACCTGTTTAAGTTTACTATCTTCCACACCTACAGCACTTGGGCATGGTTCAGAAAGCACATACGAAACTTTCAATTGGTTCAAGTACGACTCCATCCGATCTGCCCATTGCTGATAGTTCTTGCCATCCAAGCGAATGATACCAATAGGCACAAGTTTTTGGGGTGTAGAAGCCACCGTTGATGAATCTTCTGCTTGTTCCCTAGTGGTCACTTGTCTAGGTTTAGGAAGTGTACCATATTTTTTACTTGGTCCAACTCCACTCTGTCCATCACCATTCTGTTTGCTTCTATTTGAATATAAATCACGCTTGTCATAAATTTGCTTATTTTCAAGTTGAGTTCTACATAATACAATCACAGCATTCGTGTTAATAATCATTTAAACCATGTTTGCAGTACAGCAGTCAGTGAACAAAGCCATCCCAATCAGAAAGGTAAAATACTGACCTTAGCGTTGATTCAAACTTTACTGTGGCTTCTTCAATAGCGGGGACACTCTTCTGAAAATTCGACAATGCATCAGGAAGCAAGCTAGTGCCAGACACTCCAATTAAAAAAATTAGATGGAAGAGCAAGAATGAGACGTACGCCATTTAAAACAATCACACATGCTTACAAATAGGAAACACTGGTGCTGTTAACATAATAATAGTGATCATGAATTCCTTTTGCTACAAAATATTAGGTCTCCTATGCAAGATATCGCCATCATTAAACTTAAACTTGACAACATTTCACCACCAGCGTCTAATTCTCTAATGTGGGGTTCTAGAGTATAACTTCAAACTACGGAACAGACAGAGTATCATCAATTCATCTTAGTGTCTAGTTTGGTTTGTTAGTGAGCATATATGCCTTCCTTTCCTTTCTCTAACCTAATACCCTGCCTCTTATTTTCTGATTTTCCCTTTGCCTTCCTCCAACAGAATAGATGAAGATCATGCAATACAAGACAGTACCTAGGGTACTATATACCTCAGTGGTTAAGGACAGAATCTCATCTACCTCTGTAAATAAATCACGCAGTCGGCTAGACAAACAGCTCTAATACAAAATATTGCCTAAACAATATCATCACAGAACTATAATTCGTGATTATACACTATTTCTACTTAAAGAACTATTGCTCTATGCGCCACAAAATTCTAAGTCACATAAGTGCATACCAATGCGCTTAAACCTCCAAACCTATTCACTTCACCACCTTGCAAATTGGCCAAAACATGTACACGTGGTTTCCCTCTCGTCTTTCCCATTTCACAATAACTTCATAATTAAAACAAGTAGACAACACAGTTTTCTCAAACCATATGTTATACCTATCACCCTATCATATATGCATCACTAGAGCAACGAAACCTTGAGTGCATCTACCACACAGAATAGTTAAATATAACCGAACACACGACAAAGATAAAGAACATTGAACAAAGCACACACAAAAGTATATCAAATGAACCAAATTAATATGCACAACAAAGCTTACCAAAGAAAATTGAATGTAATTACATTTAGGTGTAGAAAACTCCTTTCCATCTTTCCCTGATAGCTCTCTTATTGACACAGCCTTTGTTCCTCCAGTATTATTGACTGCTTCATCTTTCTTTTCTGATAACTACAAATCATTCAGTGAGCAATTCAGCTATACAAAGTCACATATTCAAATGCAATAAAATAAAAAATAAAAACCACATTCAATTCTGAAACAAGTACCATGCCTTTTTTCCCTAATTAAATTAACTATACAATAACATACTACATAATACAAACGAGGTAGCTCGAGTTGGTTAAAACTTTCCTTCCGATTTCAAGATCATGGGATCGATTTTCATTAGTGGCTCCTAAACACAAAAAAGCACAAACACAGTGTATTATTGTATATTTGTATTAATTGTGCCTCAAACTAACACAAATTAAATAAATCAACAAAACAAACCAATTAAATGTTAAACAAGGAACAAATAAAACCCAAATTAAAAATTGCAAAGTGAAATAAAAAATAAACAAATACCCAGAAAAATCAACAAAAACCCAGATAAAAAACAAGGGTTTACTGAACTAATTCAACACCCCAAACAATCAAATTTTCCGAAAATCAAGAAAAAAAACAAATTACTCAAAAATATTAAATAAAAACCCCACCTTGCAAATCACATTACCATCAAAAGATTGAATCTTTTTTCCATTTTCATCAGTAGAAAGCAAATAAGATTCAATAATCTGACGAACAAATATCTTATGTGATAAATTAGAAAGATCAATTCCAAGGTTTTGGGAAGCTAAGTTTCGAACTTGAAGTTCAGTGACGGAATTAAAGTCGGAGTTTTTAAGGATGTTTGTAACAGTTACTTTGATTTTGTCCGAGGTTTCTACATCCATTTTTAAAAAAGGGAGATTTTTTGAAGATGATGATGAAGGAAGGTGTTGGTTTGATGGAATGAAGTATCTTACTGTTTTCATTTTTGAGTGAAGGTTAATGAATTTGAGAGTTTTGCCATTTTTATGGAGTTATGACTTATGAGGTTTTTTTTTGGGGGAAAAAAAATAAGTTTTAAATGTAATGTTTGAAGGGGGAAGAAGGTCCTACCGAGATTCGAACTCGGATTACTGGATTCAGAGTCCAGTGTCATAACCGCTAGACCATAGAACTGTTTGGATTTCATACTGTTGTTGTAATTTAGTTTTAAATTTTAGACATGTTAGAACTGAGAAGTGAAAATTGAAGAATTACAACACAACTACACAAATGTTTTATAAGTCAACTAGGTTTCTTTCAAAATAAATAAATAAAATAAGTTACCTAGGTGAGTGTCGACATGAAAATTCCGTTCTGAACTAGGTTCGGACAGAAATGGGTCAAAATTGTGCATTTAAGGATTTAAATAAAAAGGGGCTAATATGACTTCCAATTGTTTTATTGGTGTTATGGTGTAGACCTGCTTTTGTTGTTGGTCATTCTGCCACTTGTCATTGGTACCATATTTTCTAGACTCTTAATTTCTAATTGCTTATATTCTTTTTACTCGCTCTTAGTGGAGGTGTTTATATAATTGTAATTAATTAATTACCTTTGGATTTATAAACAATTACATATTAAGTACAAGAAAAAAACTAACAATGTATGAAATATAACATTTATACTCAAAAAATTTTAGATATAAAGATTTAAGTCCAACCAGCCCAGCCGGAAATGAAAAATCCAAAATCAAATATATTCATTAATTGGAGACCAGATTATGCACACCCCTAATTACAAATCAACTACTACTATAAAAAATTTCATGTGAGATTTGCATTTGTGCAGTGAGTAACATGAGTATACTAAACTGTTAAAGCAGTTGTTGAATAGGGATTGATCATGTGTTCAAAATATTATATTGGAGGTTTAACATATACCTGACGTTGAATATCCAAAAAACTTAATGGTATATATTGATGAAGGATAATTTAAATGGTTAAAACTTTCCTTCCAATTTCAGAGAATTCTGAGATCGATTATCATCTCCGCCCTTATGACTCCCTAACATTAAAAAAAAAAAAAAAATCAAATTAAATGACATAATAACTTGTCCATGCACTAATAATGTTGTATCATTGTATATGTCATGCTCTTTATATGCCTCCTACCAACTTATGATTTCTTGGGTAGCACATAATTTGTTTCTTACACCTTTTTAGGAGAGAAATAGATTGATCATTAACATTGCATGGACTTTGTAAGCTACCATAAGAGCAATAATGTATTTTAGAAATTTGATACTTTAAGCCAAATGGTAATATTAGTAGAGGTAGGTTTGTTAAATGTGATGGATTTTGGAAGTTTAGTCATTTTTATCCTTTGTAGTTTTTTTGTTGCCAGATGTCTATATCAATGGCTCCAAACAACCCACAAACTCCCTCCTGGGCCGCCAAGGTGGCCCATAGTTGGAAACCTCCTCCAACTAGGTCCACTTCCTCACCGTGACTTTGCCTCCTTTTGCGAGAAATATGGGCCATTGGTTTATTTAAAACTAGGAAATGTGGATGCCATAACTACAAATGATCCTGAAATTATACGTGAAATCTTGGTTCGACAAGATGACATATTTGCCTCTCGTCCAAAGACCTTGGCTGCAGCCCATTTAGCGTACAACAGTGGCGATGTGGCATTGGCTCCAATGGGTCCAAAATGGAAAAGGATGAGAAGAATATGTATGGAGCACTTGCTCACAACAAAACGGCTTGAGCTCTTCGCAAGACATCGAGCAGATGAGGCCCAACATTTGGTCCAAGATGTATTTGCTCGTTCCCAAACTAATAAGCCCGTTAATCTAAGGGAGGTGCTGGGTGCATTTTCTATGAACAATGTTACTAGGATGTTGTTAGGAAAGCAATACTTTGGAGCTGGTACAGCAGGCCCACAAGAGGCCCTAGAGTTCATGCACATAACCCATGAGTTATTTTGGTTATTAGGGGTTATTTATTTGGGTGATTATTTGCCATTTTGGAGGTGGATTGATCCACATGGGTGCGAGAAGAAAATGAGGGAAGTAGAGAAAAGGGTTGATGACTTTCATGATAAAATCATTGAGGAGCATAGGAAGGCCAAAAATTATGAAAATGGAGATTTGGATTTTGTAGATGTTTTGTTGTCCTTACCGGGCGATAATGGAAACAAGCATATGGATGATGTTGAAGTTAAAGCTCTAATTCAGGTAATCCTTATATAATCTTCCAATACAAATGGTACGAAACACATGTACTGTATTCATAAATGAAGAATTTGCCAAAAACTGACACAGCACGATAATACAATCTTAACTTGACATATGAGATTTATAGGTTTCAGTGAAATAATAAGATCGAGCTAAGTGCATACTAATAATAACCGGTTAGACAAGACTTGTTCTTTAATTTAAACGAGTTGATTAATGTTATTGGTATCGATCATGATATATAACATAGCTCGATGATTAGATCCATATAAATGGTTTAGACCTATCATTCCATAATACGGTTGAGAACATGAATTATGAAAGTCATGCAAAGTTGTAAATGGCATTAAATTTTGTAAGTGCATGCAGGATATGATAGCCGCAGCAACAGACACTTCGGCTGTGACCAACGAATGGGCAATGGCAGAAGTAATCAAGCATCCACGTGTCCTCAACAAAGTCCAACAAGAGCTTGACACGATAGTAGGCCGAAACAGGCTAGTAACAGAATCTGACCTCCCTCACCTTAACTACCTACGGTGTGTAGTACGCGAAACTTTTCGAATGCATCCTGCTGGGCCATTCCTAATTCCACATGAGTCGGTTCGACACACCAGAATCAATGGTTATGATATCCCTTTAGGGAGTCGTGTTTTTATCAACACGCACGGGTTAGGACGCAACCCAAGGGTGTGGGACAATGTAGAAGAGTTTTACCCAGAAAGACATTGGCTTTCGGATGGGATTAGAGTAGAGATTAGCCATGGATCTGATTTTAAGATATTGCCTTTTAGTGCAGGTAAAAGGAGGTGTCCAGGGGCCCCACTTGGAGTGGTCTTTGTGTTGATGGGATTGGCTAGACTTTTCCATGCATTTGATTGGGGCCCACCTGAAGGAATGGAGGCTAATGAGATTGATACTAGGGAAGTTTATGGCATGACTATGCCTAAAGCTTTACCGTTGATGGCTTTGGCTAAGCCTAGGCTTGCTCCTCATTTGTACCTTTGACTCAACTATGAGTGTGTAGTGTTTTGTTTATCATCTAAGCTCCATTAAAAATGTTACGAGTTTGAATTATCATTAGGTATGAAAGTCAATGCACTTAGTTTTTTTGATACATCACAAAAAACAAAGGTGCATGTCATATTCTCTCGTCTGTGTAATGACTATTGGTTTACTTACATGCTAACTCGAATGCCCTTCTTGTCTCTCGATATAATCCAAAACACATGCCTTGGGACATTTGTATAATGAATGCATCAATCCAATTGATCGATCTCTTTCATAACAATCATTCATGCTAGCTAATCTGTCTTATAATAGTTACACAATAACAGTGACACATAGTGTTTATGTGAACAACAACATAATTATTTATATTAGATAATCAAATGTCGTAATCATAAGGAATTTGATAAACATAAATATGCAAATTAACCAACAGTAGTAAAAATGAGAAATTTTTTTCATACTTCAATTGAAAAAAAAACGAAAATAAAGGAGTAATAACTTTTTTTTTTTTCAATTTGAGAAAGAAATTGTACTTATTTTAATGCTCCAAAATAACACATTTACCCGTCAACTCCGATTTCAGAACCTGAAATTAGAAAATTCCTGATTTCTAAAACTTTAGATATTTATCTTTCATCTAAAAGTGTATTTTCGTCATTTTTCAAGTAACAACAACAACAATAACTATAAAATGAATACTATTGCAAAAACATGAACCAAATTTATCCCACTCACAAACCCTCCAAACCAAAACCATAGACAGTCGATTTCCTGAACCAGCTCCCGTTGACCACCGGTTTACCGTTTGCATAATCAAAGTCTTCGCACTTCTCCTTTAGGTCACTCGATAGTTTGTCTTCGCAAAATTCGCAGGTTAATTACTTGGTTTACTGATTTTATTAAATTGAATTGGTAGTTTAATTTGTTATTTTGTTGAATTGAATTTGTTAAGATTTTAATGATTTATGATTTTACTGATTTTAATTGTAATTTTAAACTGAATTAATGGTTAGTACTTAGTAGTTATGATTGAAATGGTAATTTGATTAAATTGCTACTTCAAAATACTCCATTTGTTTGACATACAGGGGTTTTGTTGCTTTTCATTCTAAATTGGTCTGTCATGCTTCTAAGAAGACCAGTTTGCAAAAGATTATTTTCAACCAAAAACACTCATGATTTTTCTGCATCCATTGCTGAATTTAACAAGGTATTCCAAATTTCCAATGCTTTTATCATTTACCAATGTGTTGGAGTATGTTTGTATTTGTGTATTTGCCAATTTAGCCATTACAAGAGTATCTATGACGCGGGCGATGATACGCACTCATTCAATCTGAATTTGAGATGTAGAATTGAAGTTTCTTGAACTCAAAATGCATCCGTTGTCGGATTTTGGAAATCTACTTCACTTGACGAGTTCATGTGTGTATGATATTAACATTATGTTGATGGCCTGAATGTTAAACTCAGGTGAAAATTCTGATGGATAGTGGTAATGAGATCATGTACTCATGTAGGACATCAGGACATGGACATGAAACACTGCTACACATTAGCAATCGTAGAGAAGATAATGATAGTTGAGTAGTATGCCACAGCTTAAACTATGTTTATGACGAGACTGGCTGCAAATGGGGCTGGTGAGAGACCAAGAGCAATCAAAACTGAAAGTCTGAAACTAGAAAATAAAACCCAAGGAGGTGATGATCTTGTGACTAGAATAGTATGAGGAATGGAAAGACCTTCCCTATTTTCCGTAGATAAGGAATCTAGATCCCTACTTCTTGAATATATTTGCCTTCTAGAGTCTCGACTCATTCCCTGTAATATGTTACGGAGTAGGAAGAAAAGGTTACAGATTACTAATTCTCACTTAAGAATATTTTAGAAGATACACTAAAAACACAAATTTTGTCGCTGAACACTTCTCATCATTGAAACAAAACTTCTTTTCACTTATTTTGTGGCAATTCGTTTTCTTTTTTTGATTTTAAGTAGGAACCTTTCTTTTAATTTGCACCAAATTTCATTCCTCTCTATGATTTTAGGAACTCGAAGACATTTTCGGTGGACCTTCTTCAGCAGGTCCTACTGGCTCAAGTGGCAGCAATTTAGTAACTCAAGAAGCTCAGCATTCACCTCCTGAAGTATCTGAAAATGTATGTGGAGTATCTGAAAATGTATGTGGATTAACCCATGTTGGAAAGCAAGGGGAGGCACGAATGGTAGATGTCTCTCCCAAAGAAAACACGAAGAGGACCGCCATTGCCAGCTGCAAAGTCATGTTGGGAAAGAAGGTGTTTGATTTGGTATCAGCAAACCAGTTGGCGAAGGGAGATGTACTTAGTGTGGCGAAAATTGCAGGAATAACTGGGGCAAAACAGACAAGCAACCTCATCCCACTTTGCCATAACATTGGCTTGTCACACGTGAATGTTGATTTGGCTTTAAATCACAGTGATTACAGCGTTAATATCCTGGGGGAAGCATCTACGACTGGAAAGACTGGGGTTGAGATGGAAGCAATGACTGCTGTCAGTGTTGCTGGGCTAACTGTCTATGATATGTGCAAGGCTGCTTCAAAGAGTATTGAAATAACAAATGTGAGGCTTGAGACTAAAACTGGGGGGAAGAGTGGGGACTGGTCCAGGGAAGAGTAATGGTGTCTAACTAGGTAAGTTACACAAACTTGATTTCCTATGAAAGCTTGTGCTGTTGTAAATTGCTTTAGTACACTTCTTAGTTCATTTTGTTGTATTTATTTATTTATTTATTTTAATCCAATTTTGACCTGAATTTCATTAGTCATAGTCTGAGATATATTGAATTGAACTAATTAATTAGCTTCTGATTTTATCAGTTTAGCTTGAAAATTCTACTGGTGATTTTTTTTCTTTTCTTTTTGCTTCAAAACCTTAAAGCTATATAGATTTTAGAGTATTTACATTCCATTACTAGGGAACTTGGGTGACGGGTGGCCCTTGTGAACCATAGCGATGAGATGGGGAATTTTTAGTTGTGGTTGATGCGTTTCTCCATCTGAGTAGAATTCTTAGCTGTTACTTCCTGCGCCATTGTATTTTTGTACCTCTGTGCTCTGCTCCAAGGGAAACTTATATGGAGTACATTTAAATGTTGCACACAATCACATTGACGGATAGGCCCACTCTAACCATCGGTAACAAGATAGTCAAAGTCATGGAAGCACCGGTAACCACACTGCTGTCATCCTTTAGGCTCGGCTTCTATATGCTTGCTAATCAGTACTCACCTACGCACACCTAGCATCTACCTTTAGGCAACCTCATACAAGGGTACATAATCCCACCAGAATCTCCCATCTAATTTATCTTGCTATTTTTTGGATCTCACTATATGCCTGATCAAAAGACAGCAGTATGTATCACAAAAATTGTCCTATCTGGTGTAATTGGGCCAATGGTTGCTGTAGTCTTAAGTTCCTTGTAGCTTTAGGAATAAGTTTATTACTTTCTTCTTCTTCCTAGAGGAACAGCCATTGATCAGTTTCATCATCAAAGAAGAACAATGTTCCTATAGTTTAACTTCTCAACTGAAAATTTGAAAGTATATATTCCCTAGTTAATTTAACCCTTCTTAATTGAAATTTATAATGATTTTATATACTGCATTTCTCTTTTTAGTTGCTACATATTGAATTTCGATCGTATTTACTTTGAGACTTTGATTATTCTTGTTCTTCTTCCAACCACGGAATATAAATCTATGGAAATATGAAGTAATAAAACACTTCATCTTCTATCCCAAACCCTGAACAAAAATTGGAGAGAGATGGTGATGGTGCTAATAATGTATGAAACTCTACCTTCAATTAAGGAGTGATTAAATAAGTTGTTGTCATTGTTAATAGACAAGAGTTGACTATGGGATATAAATTTCTCTTATATTTACTTCCATCAAATTAGATGCTACAAAAGTTGGTGGTCCCCAAAAAGTCATGTAAGGTTTTATACTTAAAATTAAATTAAAAAGGACTTTATACTTGAGGTTGCATTAACTTAAAGATGAAGAGTGGTACCCATCATAAACAACTTATGATCCCTTTTTTATTTATCGTCTTCCCTAATCTAATAAACCTTTTTCACACGAAATATTCTTCTTTGTTATCTCTAATTAATCTTTTGAGCTGCAGGCTTCAATTATTAGATGGTATTAACAAATGTGTGCTGTTTTAATTTTGCTTTAGTTATAGGCCTTGCTTAATTAATTAGTTGCTTCTCTTCACCTGTATCCAACTTATTCGATGATGTCATAGAACAAGATAGTGGAGATCGAATATACAAAATATCAATTCGTTAGTGTGTCGTGTGAATTTGTGATTGCATAAATTTTCTGACAACCAAGTATGCTAAAACAAACCCCTCTAAAACTAAATTTGATTACCTATATATTTTTTGCTCGAGTTTATGACTTAATTTAAATGTAAATTACCATTTTGATTCAATAAATATAAACATAATATCCGGGAAATACTTGAAATAAATGTATTATTTTTAATCTAATGTAGCAAGTAAAAAACAATGGAAGTAGTATATGATTTGGGATGGACCATCATCGTGTAGGGCTTAAAGCACCACCTTCCTCATAACTCAAAAGTCTATTGGTTGCGGGGACCTTGCAGCTTTAATCAATGTGAACGATAAACATGTTGTCTTCCGGTACTTTTGCATCTTCATCGAACAATTCACACGTCCCAACTCACTACTCCATGTAGTTACAAAACTTAACGATATATGGTTAGAAACCATGACATTTTCATGACATTTGCCCTTTTTTTGATTGCAAGAAAACCATTTGCCTATAATACTACGTATGTAAATAAAGTCCTCTTTTTGTGAGTTTCAATAATTTAGTGCTTGACAAATAATGTGAATTGGTAGTGTTATACATTGGATTTGATTCATTTTCAATTTTAATATGCCGTGTCTGTTCTTAGTAGGAAAAGAACGCATTATTTCACCTGGTATTTCATGACAATTCACAAAATTTTAAGTTCATACTTGACAAATATTGTGAATTGGTGGTGTTATATGTTGGATTTGATTCGTTTTTAATTTTGATACATCCTATTACGTTATTAATAGGAAGAAAACGCATTATCCCACCCAATATTTCATAGCAATTTAAAAAATTTTGATACACTATATTACATTATTAATAGGAAGAAAATGCATAATTGCACTCATGACAATTCACAAGAAACATACCTCTATGTTTGAAAATTTTAAAGGATACCATAACGTATTGTATTATTTACTAAATAATGATAATGAATGACAACTTTTAAATTATACCTTATCTTAATTTTCGTAGGATATGATCTGACTCAAACTTTCACTACATAAATTGTCATTACAACACATTGCCCATTGACGTAGACGTGTTAAAGTCAGGATTAATTTGTGAATCAATCAAGCAATCGTGAATAGTTAGATTAGCAATTGTCAATAATTAGAAATTCCGATATATTGTGATACTCCAAGTAGAATACCCGATAAATTTTGCAAAAATACGATTATTTCTACACATCTCAAGGAGTATCATTATGTGACAATATTACAATCTTTTATATTATGTGTCTACCATGGATGACCTAACTTAACTAGTAATGGGCTAAACAGGCAGAGAGCATTTAAGTAAAGGAATTGAAGGCACCAAAAGTTTGAGTGCCAATGTTACCGGATTAGTGGACCAGGAGATGGATTCATTAAATTAGGTATAACCAAGATTATATCGAATTTGCTTGCAACTGTATGGTGCAACTCCCCATGCTGTTTCTACTTGCTCTTTTGCTCTTCTTTAGTCTTCCTTATTTATAATTTGACTGATTTTTATAGTACTGTACTTATCATCTACTATCTGCCCAACCAACAAGTATAAATTTTTTGTACCTTCACCATAACCAACCACCATACACTACGGATTACAAGCCTATTTACTTCAGCTGAAAACAGTTGAATTAAATTGAATTGAAAGTTTTTTTTATGAAGGATTAATGAATAGCAAAATAAAAGTTGAAATGAATTGAACTGAACGGATTTTAAACTGAAGTAAACAGGCCCTACGTACTTGTTCTTCTCTTTAATTTAATCATTTGGGCTTTTTCGTCATTTTCACTTCTTAATTCCTCATTAGTCCAAATTACACGCTTTTTTTCTTTCTTGGAGACTAGTGACTTGTAACTTTGTAAGGTTGTGAGTGTAATTTGTCACCTTGTTTGTTTTAGGGGATAATTTTGAGGGATAAGCATTTCTATCTCTCTTTCAAAAAATGCCTTATACATTTAGCCGCCGGGTTTGATGCCTTTCTTATCATGAATTTATAAGATTCGTAATAATCAAGGTAGTGTTTTTATCCCTTGTGTTGGTTGGTGGGATTTGGTAATTTTGGAGGGATGGCGATAGGGATATTAGATAGTTATCCCACCAAAATAATGCTAGGGGGATAAGGTATAAAAGATGGATTTCTACATAATATGCAAGATAACAATTTTACCGTCTCATATTTAAATGACAATTTTTGAAATAGGGGTATTTAAGTAAAATAATGTTATAAATCTTTTTTGTTTCTCTTGACACATTAAAATTCCCACCCTTGTCTCACATTCATGCCAAACAATGGATTGAAATTTTTTTATCCCCATCCTTAAATCCTTATCCCTTTCCCAACCTTTATCCCTATCCCCATGACATACCAAACACCCCGGTTAATTTCTCTAATACTGGCATATTATCTTTCTAATTAGAATATTGTCTTATGTTTTACGTGATGTTATGGATGAAAGGAAGATAAGATTTTCAATCATCCAGCAAATTATTAGAAGCATGTAGTTTGGATTAGTGTCTATTGAATATTCACCCGAGCTTTACAATAACTTTTAATTAAGTAAAAAAAATCACAAAAAGTATTAACAAATCAAAGGAAAATTCATCTGTAAAACAAACCTTAATTTTGAAAGCAATGTAACACACAACAAATAATCGACTAATATCAACAACCAAAATTCTCACATGTAAATTTTGTAAAACCCGAAAATTCTCATGCTATCGTGCACTTCTAAAAATTAAGAAGCAAACAAAACCTAAATCAAAAACCACATGTTACGGAAGAAGTACTATCAATCAAGATAAAAGCACAATCCAAAAACAAAACGCACCGATTTACTCAAATTGTCCATTACACCCCTCCAAATTACGACCCAAACCCAAACCCGTTTAAATGATATACTCTGTTTTTTGTGTTCGTGTTATCCTTTACAATTTTATTTATAAAAACTCCACTCTTCTCTTCCTACTCTTTCACCTTCACTCTATCATCTTCAATCATGAATTCCTCTTCTCTGTTTTTCTCTCTCTTCTTTATCATCTCACTTTCTCTCTCTACCTCTTCTTCCATTGAGCTACAATCATTCACTCTCACTTCTCTTCCTCACCCCTCATCTTATCACCCGGACCATGACTTGGCCCAAGCCCAGACCCACCAACTCCAAGCCCATGAAGAGCCAAACTCTGCAGCTTCCACACTTGCTCTCCAGCTGCACCATATGGATGCTCTTCACCCACACTTAACCGCGGAGGAGCTTTTCTCCGTGAAGCTCACCCGCGACCAAGCACGTGCGAGCTCCATCTTCGCACGTGCACACCGTCCACATCGCGGTAAAAGAAGTAACTCCTCATTCAGCAGTTCAATCATTTCGGGGCTAACACAAGGAAGCGGAGAGTACTTCACGCGCTTAGGTGTAGGTACACCAGCTAAGTACATGTACCTCGTCCTTGACACAGGAAGCGACGTCGTTTGGATCCAATGTACCCCTTGTAAAAAATGCTACGACCAAACAGACCGTATGTTTAACCCGGGTAAATCCACGTCATTCCACTCTATTCCTTGTAAGTCAAAGATTTGTCAACAGTTGGACCAACCTGGGTGTGCTATACGTGCCAATAAATGCGCGTACCAGGTGGCGTACGGTGATGGGTCGTTTACTGTTGGTGAATTCGCTTCTGAAACGATGTCGTTTCGGAGGACGAAGGTTCCAAACGTTGCGCTTGGATGTGGGCATGATAATGAAGGGTTGTTTGTTGGTGCTGCTGGGTTACTTGGGTTAGGGCGAGGGAAACTTTCGTTTCCTTCGCAAACGGGTACCCGTTTTGGAAATAAGTTCTCCTATTGTTTAGTGGATAGATCCGCTTCGAAGAAACCGTCTTCGATGGTATTCGGGTCATCTGCTGTTTCTCGAAAAGCGGTTTTTACACCGCTGCTCAGTAACCCAAAAATGGACACTTTTTACTACGTGGAGTTGGTTGGATTTAGCGTGGGTGGGACCCGCGTTGGCGGGATTTCCGGAGAGCTTTTTAAGATTGATCGTACGGGTAATGGTGGGTTAATTTTGGACTCGGGTACTTCTGTGACCCGGTTGACCCGACCCGCTTATATTGCTTTGAGGGATGCGTTTCGGGCTGGGGCTCATACATTGAAGCGCACCTCGGGTTTTTCGTTGTTTGATACGTGTTTTGATTTGTCAGGTAAGACCGAGGTCCGAGTGCCCACGGTTGTGATGCATTTTAAAGGCGCAGACGTAGCATTGCCTGCGAATAATTACTTGATACCCGTTGATACTTCGGGCCGGTTTTGCTTCGCTTTCGCGGGTACAATGAATGGGTTGTCCATTATTGGGAACATCCAACAACAAGGACTCCGTATATCTTTTGATGTTGCAAGTAAACGGGTCGGGTTTCTCCCAAATGCATGTACTTGATTTAATTTAGTTGCGACAATTAAATTTTTAAAAAAGGTGTTAACTGTTAAGTTTTTCATGTGTTAGATGTAATTTGAAAGGAGGAAAGTTGGAAAAAAGTGGTGAAAATGTGTTGAATGGTGGGCCATAATGTAACGCTAATTTGGGTCACATAGTCACATGTATAAGAGGTTGGGAAAAAGGGTGGGTGAAAAAAAGGTTTGACCCACATTGGACATATTGTTTATGCAATGTGAATCCAACTCATGCGAAATCATACCTCTATAGCTTTTAGCTATAACTATGCGCACTCTTCCTGGTCGGCGGGGAGTCAATATGTGGGTGCGCCAATTCGAAAAAGGGTTATAGAGTTAGTACGTACTCCGTTTTTATGAGTACAAATTGACGAATTTGTAACATTTCACTTTTTCATACATTAAACCGTGGATGTTATTCATTAATCATTACCATTATTTTTACTTATATGAATGAATGTGAGTTTTGAACAAGGCTAGGTGCTTTATTAATAATTGTACTATTATCATAAACTCATAGTATGTATAGTTTATGCAAGAATATGTTGTTATGAAAATATTCACTGTTCTAGAACGATGGTAGGAGTACAATATATATAGAATTAAATTATTATGTGCATTATGATTTATGAGGTTTGATAATGCTCTACTCAATTTGAAGTTTATAAGATCACTTAATTATGAATTTGAGTAAGAAGAAGGAAATAAAAGTTATGAATGACAATTGACAAGTATATAGAGTCAAGTAGGGAATGGTTCTTTGCAACACTAAGGGTCTGTTTACTTCAACTGAAAATAGCTGAATAGAACTAAAACGAATTGAATTGAAAGTTTTCTGTGAAAGATTAATGAATAGCAAAATAAGGGAGGACCTGAACTAAACTGAAGTGAATTGAATGGAGTTGAGCAGAACTGAACGGACTTTAAGCTGAAGTAAACAGGCCCTAACAAGAATCATAACAAGTTTTATTTAGGAATGACAAACAACATAAATCGACTATTTCTTTTCTTTTGAGGGAATGATGTGATTTATTCAATTGACCAATAAGCAATGCTAATTCAACTCAACATTTAGTTTTCAAAATTTTGATTTGAGTTTTATTTATTTATTTATTGTAAATTTGTTAATGTATGAATGTATGATTATAATACAAAGTAATCTATCAGTACATGCATTTGATCAAGCATAATAAAACTGTACCATTTAAGTATGACTTAATGTCTCATGAGGACACTACTCGATTTTCAAACCTTGGGACTTGGGAGCATCATGTTTGGAGTGTTTGGGTTTAGGAGGGGATGGGAGATGGGTTAGTGTCTTAGTCACTTAGGGTCTGTTTATTTCAGCTGAACTAAATTGAGTTGGATTGAATTGAAAGTTTTTTATGAAGATTAATGAGTAGTAAAATAAAAGAAGAGCTGAACTGAATTGACCTGACCTGAATTGAGCCGAACTGAACTGAACTGATTTTAAGCTAGATACTTTTCAGGTTATAAAAATGCAAGGCGCCTATTAATAATTCGCCATGTGGCATCTTCATATTGGCGTACATGACATTATGCAAATATGCATTACCTTACCTACAAAATGTGCCTTAAAGGAATCAAACTTGGGTACATTATGTTGTCAACAACAAGTTTTACCACTAATCTACCCATAAATCATTAAAATATATGTGGTAATAAATACTTTTAAAGCTCAATATATTACGTTTAGGCTTTATAACTAACATACGTAGTATTAAAGTCGTGTCCAATTATCAGTTTATGTTAACAAACATAAGAAAGGTTAATAGCGTGCTATTTTGCATACGATATATACATATTCAATTCTCCGGATAACGCTTGGACAACAATATAGTTTAATAGCAAAACCTAACATGCAATTACAGCTTACAACCTTTAGGATAACATGCAAAAGACTATAGTTAGTGAATCTAACATTTCAACAACCTTCTAAATTCAACATATAGTAATTTGAGGATTTATAAAACGAATTTGTTATCGGCTTCTGTTATGACAAATAAGGGGTGATAAGAATCAATCTAAAGATCCAATAAAATCTCACAAAATCGAAAACATTGAACCAACATAGTTATCTCTCTGGAACCACATATTTGAGTTTCAAGTGTTCGGTTTTATGTTGAAAAAAATTGAAGGCCCTAAGAGGTGGATCAAATCATCAAACCCAAACTTAGAGTTATTTGACCCAACACAAAATTATTTATCCGCCAAAAACTTCTACAATTCCGGGAAATTGATCCCAAAATAAGGGTGACTGAAACCCAAAAAAAAAAAAAAAAAAAAAAAAAAAAAAAAAAAA
>PYUH01000044.1:4962251-5002338 GCA_016808085.1 Suaeda aralocaspica | reverse complement strand
AAAAAAAAAAAAAAAAAAAAAGTCGAAACTTCGCAACAATGGCGGAAGAACAAGATGAAGAGAGGAGAGAAAACGCTAAAGTTATAGCCTTAATTGAGAAAGCAACCACCACAACTGATCCAGAAGTTGATCCTCGTCTTCTCAAAGCCATTAAAACAGTTGTTCGTTACTCTGAATTTGAGCTCAAACTGGCTTTTGAAACCCTAATTCATCAAATGAAGCGCAAACATTCTCAGGTTTCAATTTATTACATTTCAATTGATTTTGTTAATTTTAGGGCAAATTCATGTGTTATTGTATATTATTGTTAAAATTAGGGTTTTGTGGAATTGTAGGTTAGGTTTCTTGCGTTGTTGATAATTGACGAATTATTTATGCGATCAAAGCTATTTAGAACCCTAATTACTGATAATTTGGACCAATTGTTGAGTTTATCGGTTGGATTTCGTGTAAACGAACCTCTTCCTGCGCCGGCATCGGTTGCATCGGTGTTGCGAACAAAGGCAATTGAGTTTTTAGAGAAATGGAACGATTCGTTTGGGATTTATTATAAGAAGCTTAGGTTAGGGTATCATTATTTGAAGGATACACTTAGGTATCAGTTTCCGAATACACAGGCGAATGCGGCTCGTGTGGAGAGTAGGAGGAGGGAGAGGGAGCTGAAAACTCAGGAGATATTGAGGGGTAAGCTGGAGGTGTTGAGGGAGAGTATTGGATCGATTAAGGATGAGATTCGGTCGACGATTGATGAGATTGGGGAGTGTTTGGATATTGCTAGAGCTAACGATGAGAATTTGGCCTTGGAGCCGTTGGATGATGAGGAGGAAGAGGAGTCTGAGGGGGTTCGGAATCCTGAGTTGCTGCAGATTCGGCTTGATTCGTTGAAGGAAGCAGAGAGGGTTCGTGAGAATAATGATAATACGGTGGTGTTTGACGCCTTGAGGGAGTTGTTTAAGCTGTTGGTGAGTAAGCATTTGGTTTCTGTTCAGGAATGGATTAATGTTCTTATTAGGGTTGAAGTTGATGATATTAGGTTTAGAGATTCTGCATTGAAGGGGTTTATTGATCTTCGGAACCAAATTGTTGCGACGAAAAAGAAATGCGAAGAATCTGGGTGTGCACTTGATAGTTCAAGGGAGAGTGAGGAAGATGACATATGGGAGGATGGTAAGATTGAATCAGTGGAGAAAATTAAAGAGTCAACATCAGTACTGGCGGATGCTAAGGTATTGGCTACTGATACTCCTGAATGCAGCAAAAGAGAGGCGAAGAATAAGGATGTTGTAAAACGCAGAGTCAATGCTGGGAATATGGATCCTTTGAAAGGGAAGCTTTTAGCTGAAGCTCCAGTTGTCAAATGGGGCTCATCTTTGGATAGTTGGGGTGAGAAGAGAGATGCCTTGGCTCACCAGCGAGGATTAGAGCTTGATGGTCATTGGGGTAGGGTAGATTATGATGCTACTATACCATCAGAAAAGATTGCTGAACTAAATGTCCATGCAAGTCTTTACCAGGAAGAGCAAGCTGAAGTCCCACCATGTCGTGTTCGTTTGCGCAACGGAAAGCTTTGTCCAAGGAGAGATTTGAAAGTATGCCCCTTTCACGGACCAATTATACCACGTGATGATGAAGGGAAACCTATTTATCCTGAGAATGTTGCAGGGAAATCTGGCAATTCCCTGGACGAAGAAGGTACATCAATGAGTCGAAGCTCTTCTGCAGAAGAGATTAATATTGGTAAAGATGGTATATCAATGGAAAAGCTAGCTAAACAGGCTGTGAAAAATGTCAGAGAGAGGGAAAATGAAGAAGTGACGAAGAAATTAAGTGACAAAAAAGCAATCAAAAAGGCCAAACTTGCAAAGGTTCGTGAACACAATGATGCAGTTCTTCGAGAGGCAGCAATGTCATCAACGTCAAGATCTTCAGCTTATGGGGAATTTGAACATGCAACCATGGGAGAGAGAGCTACTACCAAAATTAAAAAGCCAACACTTGCCTCGATGTTGCAGAAGAAAGTGACATCAAAAGACAGATTAGCACGAAAGCTTTTGAATTCTCGGGTAAGAGATGAAACCGTCAAACAACTAACTAGAGGTGATGATACTAGATACCGAGAATCGTTCCCAAATCAGTGGTAGCTGTGGCTTTTCTGTCAAAAGGAACAATGGTGCTTCTGCAAAAATATTGCATATATTGGGTGTGGTTTCAGTTCCGAATCATCCTGTTTACATCTTATTCAATTAGCTGAGCTGCTGTGAAGATTTCACAATCAACTGTTGAGCGGGATTTGAGTCTTCTTTAGTGACTTTGTAAATACAAGTATGTTTTGTTATTCGCAGCTTATACCATTTTTTTTTTACTTTCTTCTACACACTTACATTTTAGGACACATAGTTATATAGAATGTACAACTTTAGTGAACATAACAGAATAGACATCTCTTGATTTATATACTACTTGTCGCAGCAGTTTTTGCTCACAGTTTTCCATGTTGAGTCGGTTCAGCTTTAAGTAAAATATCAGTGATGGTAGAACACTAAAACCGCCAACATTTGTCTCCTGCTGGTTTAATTTTCTGCAAATATGATGCTTGTATATGATGAGGATGAAGAAAATTGTTAACTTATTGGATCTATTGAAAGCCATATAATGCCCTCTTCTGTGATAATGTTACAGATACTATATGTGAGATTGCAGTTTTGTATTTGTAATGTTTACTTCATATTACAATTTTCAATCATCTGTAAAGGTTTGAAATTATATCAATGGGGTAATAGATAGCAATACGTCGTTGTAGATTTGTAGCCTTGTAAATACTCTCTATTCTGTCTTATTTCTTATCGGCTAACTCTACATGTAAGCGCACACAGTCACAGCTGTTGATTATCAAATAATACATTTGTTGATTTATGTCTACTAACAGCAATTTCTGTTGTACACTTTTCCATGTTAAATTTGGAATTTTGGTTCAGCATCACTATTATAGCTGATTATCAGTTTCCTAATGTATTTACCTCCATTTTGACATAATCGAAACTCAAAATCATGGCTGATCCATTTAGCCATGCTATTGTGTCAAATTTTGTTACCATTGTGTGCACAGCTTAATCTAACCATACACAACATTTGTTGCATTGTTGGCTACATCACCAACAGTTCAGTACTAAAACCATGCATACACCGTTGCTGCAAAGGCAGCTTCCCATCTGCTGCAATTATTTCAAGTAGGCAAGTAGGGAGGCAGGACAGATGCCTCGATAACCGTGCTGTAATAAATTGAGGGGCCCATCTGACAAGAACCTTTGGTGGCAGAGCTAGTTGAATGGAGTTGGGAATTGCCTTGGATTACAGGTCAAGTTCATGAGCCAGTTATACCAATGCTGACTTTCCTGCTCCAGTGAAAGCCAGCTTGCCTAGTGCAAGATTAAAACAACTCTTATTGCAATAGCTTGTATGATTAGAAGTTTAATTTAATTGATTTGAGCCTTTTATGTTGCGGTTTTTTTCAAATTTAGAGGCGGGCTGTCGGCGGAAGAAGTAAAGGACAAGCACTAGAAGCTTATTAATGGTCTTATAAAACTGGTTTTAAACAACTAAGATAACTAGATAAGTTATTTAACAATGTAATCACTAGTTTAATGATTCAAAAAGATATTTGGTCTTATAATAAGGAAAACGTATGGTGGATGAATCATGAAGAAAACAAGATGTCAAGACTCAAGATATTGCAAAACCCCTAAACATTACCATGCTTGATGATGCATTTACGTTATCATAAAAATTTATGAAAGGATTAGCACTCCTGGAGAATGTAAAGATCATTTAAACCAAAAGTTAGCCAAAATAAATAAGCATTGTAACTGTAATATGAACAACTGTAATAAGACGACAAATCTGTCTTGTTTCAGTCATAATAGGCTCAATTTTTTTACCTTTTTCTCCAGTATATTTTAAAAAAATTTGCTTTATTAATTAATAAATATAAACTAATTAATATATACACCCACGTAATTTGTATAATAATGCAAATTTTTCTTTCCAACCCCTGTTAATAATGACCTCAAATAATCGACTTATCACCCTCTCATGACCCAACTCACTTTCCCAAACTATTATTGTGTTCCTCTAATTCCTAAAATTATTTACAAGTTCCATATTGATCTTTACAAGATCATTAATTAGCTTCTAGTGCTTGTCCTTTACTTCTTCGGCCTTTAGACCCTAAATTGTTTCTCAATATTCCTCTTTTGGCCATAGAGGTAACGTGTAATTTATTTTGCTATTATAAATCAGGACTTCAAAATCTCTGAAAATTGTGACTTAAACCCTTCATTTTCAACTTCTGGGGGGTTTCTTGCGCTCCATCTTATTTCTGTCACGTTTCTTTTATTATGTGTTCTAGGTGACCATAAGACTCTCTATAATCGATTTTGGTTTCTTAAAAGTTGTTATTAGCCCTCTTTTAAAGATATTTTGAAATAACAGAATAATAGTTTTTTTCTCTCTTCCAAATCCGATTTATGGCCTTTCAAACCCTGACTAGCTGTTGAGTGCTCCTATTTCGGTCATAGGGGAAACATGTAAATTTTTTGGCTATTTGTTTCTAGGGGCCCCGGAAGTCCAAAAACCGTGACTTATAGCCTTTGTTTTTTGCTTTCAAAGAACCTTCTGGGTTTCCATCTTGTTTCTACCCTGTTTTTAAGTCACATGTTTTGGGTAACTACATAACTCCCCATGATTGAGTTTGACCTCTAAAATGTAGTTAGCAACCCTCTTTCAAAGATATTTCAGAATAAAGGAATAATATTCGTTCTCCCAAGTCAGTTTTATGGCGTTTCAAACCCTGACTAGCTGATGAGTGTTCCTCTTTTGACCATATGAGAAACTTGTAAGAAATTTGGCTATTTTTTCCAAAGACCCTATAACCTCCAAAAACTGTAACTTTGTAGTATTTGTTTTTGGCATTCAGAGGACCTTCTAAGGCTCCATCTTGTTTCAAGCCCCTGTTTTTTTAACCACGTGTTCTGGGTGACCATAGGACTCCCTTGATTTGGTTTCAGCTTTTAAAAACTTGTTATCACTTCTCTTTTAGAGATATTTCGAAAGAAGGAAACTATATTCTTTTTCGCTCTCATGGGTCCGCCTTTTGGCCTTTTGAACCTCGACTGCTTGTCAAGATTAAATTTTTTTGATCATAAGAGCACTGTGTGAAATATTTGAATATTTTTATTGGGGACCCCAAAAACTCTAAAAAACTATCACTTATTGCCTTTCTTTTGACTTTTGGTCCTTTCGGGGTTCGTCCTTGTTTTTGCCCTTGTTTTTTAACAACGTGGTTAGGGTGAACACATTTTTCTCCACTACTAGATTTGGCCTCTAAAAACTTGGCGAACTTTTAAACATTGAGTATTTTCCTATGACCCTTTTTTAAACCAATAACCATTTTTACCTCATGTTTTTGGCACCAGGTAGCCCTTTTTTTGGCACTATGTACTGCTATTTAGGGGGAGCATGGGTGAGGGGAATGTCTCATGAACAGTCTTAGGTTTTGAGCAGCGTATACACCACAACTGATAAACGCGACCCTTATTTACCAAGTGGTTTCTCATACTTAGCTATATATTAAGGTGGCCAAACAACCTTTTTTTGCTTTTTTTCCCTTTTGGAAAAAGGGGGTTAAGGGTTTAAAGGGGGGAGAGACGATTTGAAGCGACATAGGACTAATTTCAATGGATCGCGGCAGCAAGAACATTCTGCTACTTATAATACCTCGTCACGTATTCACATTCAACCCGTCACTTAGTAGGAATTGTACTTCAAAAAGATTGTCATGATGCATTCAACATGAGGGCTTAGCTTATGACACATGTCCATGGGGGCCGAAGCCCCTAATGTATGAGTAGGACGATAATAAAGCGAAAGATGTACGCGTCTCTTTTGTCCGGGATTTTGATTTAAGAAACATTCACTCATATCCAACGCACAATAGCTTCGCGCCAGTGTAGAACGAACAAAATTTAAAGTATCTTAGGTATACATTAATTGATTTTTGGTGAAACTTAATATTGTGTACTTATTATACTTTTCCTTAGTATTCAATTGCATTTACACTTTACTTCATTCATAGGAAGATAAATCAATATCATTCAATTAAAATGATACAATATAGAAAATTTTCCAAGTTTCGAGTTTCTTAAATCCATGACTACAACTTAAAAATCAAAAATAGTAAGGTTACATTATAAAAAATCCGACCAAGTTATATTTATGCACAAACATTATTACTTCATACGCTTTTTTCTCCTTTCTTTATTCAAATACTCATTTGGATTACTAACTAAGGAAGTGGAGTAATCTATAACTAAGAACCGCATTGCAGAACAACTACGAAGTATCAATTTTTTTCATCTATATATCTATCTTTTATCTTAATATATCCGTTACTTACTATTTTTATTCTTACATAAAACGTCCATACTTTCAGAGTGGTTGTTAACTTTTGCCACAGATATTCACATAAAAAAAATTGACCCAACAAGGCCCGTAACAAAAACAAGTTTTAACAACTGGGGTCTGGTGATATTAAAACAGGACAAATTTTATTAGCAAAAAAAATTAAGGGATTCACATTTGGGGATTCACCTCACCCCTTCTCTCTTTCCCAAAGCATGAACTCATGAGTGACGGAAGAGTTTTACAAACCCCATTAAAAAAAACCATAAAAATCAAAACTTTATTACCCATGTAAATTCACTCCAAAAACTCTCAAACAGAGTACTTAATTTTTGATCTGGGGTTTCAAAAAAGCGCATTCATTTCAAAAAGCGTCGAAAAATGGACATAGATAGCGTAGAATGTGTGTCATCAATAGACATGGATGAAGATGAAATCATCCAACATCATCATCATCTTCAAAATCATCACCATTTTTCATCTTCAAAAACTCCTCAAAATTTCATTAATGGTGGTGTTATTAATCCTTCAATTCACCCTGCTACTAGTGTTCATGAGCTTCTTGAATGTCCTGTTTGTACTAATTCTATGTACCCTCCTATTCACCAGGTTTTAATCTAATTTATTTTATTTTATTAATTTGCTTTCTTTTTATTTAAAGTTTGTATTTTTATGTAAGAATTTGTGTTTTTCATGGTTTTTTCTATGTGGGTTTGTTTACTTTTGTTGAAATGTTTTTTTTTTTTTTTTTTTTTTTTTTTTTTTTTTTTTTTTATTTTTTTTTTTTTTTTTTTTTTTTTTTTTTTTTTTTTTTTCTTAATATGATTTCTTTTGATTTAAAGTTTGTAGTTTTATGTAATAATTTGTGTTTTTTATGGTTTTTTCTATGTGGGTTTGTTTGATTTTGTGTAAATGTTGTTTTTTTTTGGGTGAATTTTGTGTCTGAAAATTGTTAGAGGTTTGAATTTGAATTGGTCTTAATTTTCGGTTATTGGTCTTTAGGGTTTTGGCTCCTTATTTTATGGAGGAATTTTTTGAGTGTTTATCACGTGATTTGTTAGATTTTGAATGTATATTAGTTTAGCAAAAATGTGGACTTTAAAGAGATTGCCTAATTATTGGTGGTCTTTAATTATTATTTGTGTTATATTGGATGGAGAAATTGGTTACAAATTGAGGTAAATTTTGGTTTTTTTTTGGGATATTTGACAATAATTATTTCTCATATGTAATAGTTGCTCTACTAGTAATTTTAGTATTGATTAGTTAGTTATAGAATTATAGATAAGATGTTTCCTAGATCCGTGGAACAAAGAGATCCATGTTTGTATCATTGTTTTTGTTATTATAGTGGTTTATTTTTTTGGGGTTGCCTGCTGTAGTGTTAATGATTGCAAGGATGCTTGTAGTTTAGACTTTGGTTCGTTGGCTTACAAGAATCGGCTATGTGAAAAGGCGAATGTGGAGTGTTATGAAGAACTAGTGGTGTGACTCATAAGAAGGGAAAAAAAAGTTGGAAGACATAATAATGGAAGTTTTTCTGTGTGTAATTGGTAGACTAGTTGCTTGTGGATTTAATGACGGCCTTGAGATGGTAGGTTCTGTTAATAGATAGCGATGCTGAGTGCTGAGTGTTTCCGAATAATTGAAGATTATAGAATCAGGGTAGGGTTTGTATTGTAAGAGTGTAGGACAGTAGGATTAGAATAGTTTCTTTACTCCTCTTGTTTTTAAGATACATTGAGTGTCTTTGGAATGGCTAAGTATGGATAATGAATTATGAATGATTTATTCAGAAAGGCTAGATTATAACTCTTATAAGTGGAGGTTGCAATGTGGGGAATCAAATCGCTACAGTTGCACGCTTCTGTAGTATTGGATGTGTATGCAACTTTGTGCCATCAGTCTGATTATAAACTTGGGTATATGTTGGATTGAAGGATTTTAATCATACTGTACTTTGAGTAGCTGTGATCAGCTGAGTATGGATAGGGCCACGTTGTAAAATTAAGGTTCTTGTGAATTATTTATCCAAAGGCTAGGAAATAAGGGGAGGTTGCAGTCTAGGGAATTAGATCTTTGCAGTTGCTCGCTTTTGCAATATGGATGTGTATGGAGTACCTGCGCCATGAATTTTTCGTAAACTTGGGATGTCTTGGATTCAATGATTTAAAGCATACTGTCATGGTCTGATTTGAATGAAGATCAACAGAATTATATCCTCCTCTCTGAGCCCCAAATGGTCATTTACTCAGTCTATGCCCTAGGCTCATGACCACTCATCTTTTGGTTCAATCCGTCTCATCACTCATTTATGGCCGTAGGTTCCCTAATTTTGTGAGCAGAGTTGGACCCTTGATTTTGCGGCTATAATATTTTTCGATGCACAAGAGATCTGCGTTGCTCATGTATTCATTTATTCTCAAGGGGTTTCTTGCACGTTTGGTTGTCAACATCACCTTATCAAACGGGAATGAATGCTACACACTTACACCTGTTTGTGCTAGTGCTCTCTCATGCTATTCTGTTGTATTCCCTCTTTCTCAGCTTAGATTTTGCTTAGTCATCCTGGGAAAACTTTACTGTCTGCCTTGTGATAATTTATCTGCCTTCTGATTTTCTTGTCTTAAGGAAGATACTGATTCTAAATTATGACTTTTACAGTGCCGAAATGGGCATACACTTTGTTCCACCTGCAAAACACGTGTGCAAAATCGATGCCCGACCTGTCGCCAAGAACTTGGGGATATAAGATGTCTAGCATTGGAAAAAGTTGCTGAATCACTTGAGCTTCCTTGCAAATACTACACTTTTGGCTGCCCAGAGATCTTCCCTTACTATAGCAAACTTAAACATGAATCCATGTGCAACTTCCGGCCTTACAATTGTCCTTATGCTGGATCAGAGTGTTCTGTTACTGGGGATATACCATATCTTGTGGCTCATTTGAGGGATGATCACAAGGTCGACATGCATTCTGGATGTACTTTCAACCATCGCTATGTGAAGTCAAATCCACGCGAGGTTGAGAATGCTACATGGATGCTAACTGTAAGTTTGCTTGCTCTCATTTTTTGAACCATCAGTTTGTATGTAGTGACATAGTCATACGATCATAGGATGTCAACCTGTCAATATAGCACTATGATTCCATGACCTTAGTAGGTTTATCGAGTCTTTCTTGAATTAGTTTAAGAGAAGGTGCAGCTTGTTGTCAAGTCTCTTTGTTTTACTCTAGGACACTATTATAGTGTGAGTAGTTGTGTTTTGCTGCTTCAGTTCGCATTTTCATTTACTTTGCTTAATTAAGCAGTGGGGCTTTGTTGCTTAAAATATCCTTTGATTAGGGTTTCAAGTCTTAGAGATACACTTGTATCAGAAATTCAGAAGACTCTGCCATATTCTCAAATTTTAATCTACCAGTCAATCTTGTTCTTTTATCTACTTTTCCTTTTTGGTTGAGTTAGGTGACGTTTTCGGGGTTTGGAGGTGGTTGAATTGTTCTCTGTTTCTTCTATGGTTCTATGACTGAGTGTCTGAGTGCATCACCAATTTTCCACATAAAGAAAAAAAGAAGGAAAAAGCTAGGTGCATATGTATAATTATAAATATGGTTTAATGAAGTATATTTTCATCTTGTTTGTTGTACAGCATGAATAACGTATATTCCTCGTCTCATTTTCTAGGTTTTCCACTGTTTTGGTCAGTATTTCTGCCTCCACTTTGAAGCGTTTCAACTTGGCATGGCCCCTGTATATATGGCATTCCTCCGATTTATGGGAGATGAGATGGAAGCTAGGAACTATAGTTACAGCCTTGAAGTCGGAGGCTATGGCCGCAAACTCACTTGGGAAGGAACGCCTAGAAGTGTTAGAGACAGTCATAGGAAAGTTAGGGATAGCCACGACGGTCTTATTATACAGCGCAACATGGCACTCTTCTTCTCTGGTGGAGACCGCAAGGAACTCAAGTTACGGGTTACTGGACGCATTTGGAAGGAACAGCAGAATCCTGATGGCGGAGCTTGCATTCCTAATCTGTGCAGCTGATAGTTTGTTTCTCTCGTTTTCTCACCTGCTGACCCCACCTTTCCACTCTTCTCTTTGGGATTGTAATTTCATTAACCAAGTAAATAGATGTGATGTACAATTAACTGATATGGAATGTGTGATTGCTAGATTTAACCTGCTTTCCAAAGCATGTTCCTGTTTGACCAACTCAGCTTTTGCCGTTGAAAATGGCTAATAATTTCTAATCGTTTCTGTTACGCCATAGAGATGTAGTTTGTCAAGTGCTTCCTCCTTTCAGGACCACCTCTTGCCGTTGAAGATGGCTAATAATTTCTAATCGTTTCTGTTTCGCTATAGAGAAGTAGTTTGTCAAGTGCTTCCTCCTTTCGAGACCACCTCTTTCTTTTAATTTCAGCTTGTTTCACACAATTTCATATGAATTGTGCTTCTTGTCACAACATTTTATACAATTTTTCATGTGTTATTGGTAATGATGCTCTACTTTGCCCAAAAGGGACTGCGTTCAAGGGACAGCTATGGCGCCACCTCCCACCCCCACACTATCAACCTCCCCAAGAATCGAAGCTCCATCTTGCCCCCCTATTTGATGAGCAAGTGTTTTCCTTGCTCAGTGCTCACTAATTGCACTAAATAAGATGATCATCGAAGAAAAACAAACTATTGGTTGTGGATCTTTGGAAATTCTATCACAGTTATCAACACAAGCCCTTCCTACTACAGGAGTATCCTACCCTCCTTTAAGAAAGCAATTTTATAAATGATTCTATTGCAAAATTATGATATCTTTTCAATCTATAGAAAGCCACTAAACCTATAACATAAACAAGATTTAATTTCAACGTTAACTCAAATACCACTCCTCAAAACTTACCGACCCTAATCCGAACCTTCGGACCTCAACAATTTAACCCACACTCCTATCAGTAATTTTCACATTTCCGGTTAACACTTGACAAGTTTTCAACTACCCGCCAAACTGCACTTAAAAGATTTAGGAAGGGTTCAACCCAAAAATCACTCTCATTAGTTTATCTCCACCTTCATCATCTCCCTCTCCCCTTTCATGGAGATTCTTACATCCTCATTCATTTCAAAACCCCATTTTTCCTCTTCAATTTCACCTTCTTCTTCCCTCACTTCTCTCACCAAAAAAACCCCTTATAAACTCCACAAAACCCTCTTAAAATCCTTCCCAAATTCACCATTTTCAACCACTTCTCCTCTAAAAACCCTTCACATTTCTTCTCACTTTGGTAGACCCACTAAACGGAGAAACTATCTTCGAAAGAAGCTCAAAGGTGGGGACAACTCAAAGGTGAGTGAAAACCCTCAAAAAGTTTATGATTTTGTTGATAATCAAATAAATGATTCAAATTTAGGTAGTAATGTATTGGAAAATGATGTTAATGAAGTGGGTATTTCCCAAATTGATTTAGAAAACATTAAATTAGATAATGATTCTAGGAAATTTGGGGAAAAATCTGTTTTGTGGGATAAATTAGATAGTTGGGTAGAACAATATAAGAAAGATATTGAGTTTTGGGGAATTGGGTCTAATCCAATTTTCACAATTTATTATGATTTTGATGGTAATTTGGAGCAAGTTTTAGTTGATAAAGATGAAATTTTGAAAAGAAATGGTGTTGATCCTTTGAATTTTAAGGAGGAAAGTGAGTTAAAAGGAGGTTTTGATGATGTTGTGAGGTCAAAGATTGAACATGCTAAGTTGTTAGCTGAGGAATTGAGGAGTGGGAAGAAGAATGTGATTCCTGAGAATAGTTCTGTTGCTAAATTTGTGGTTTCTGGTGAGAGTAATTCAGGGTTTGTTAGTAGGGTTAGGAAGGGAGTTTCGGTGCCGCGAGTTTTGGTGGAAAAGGTGTGGTGGGTTGGTGCTGCGGTGGTTTGTGGGGTTGTGATTGTTGGGGTGGTGGGAAAGTTGTTTGCCTTGAGGGGAAAGGAGAGGGGGATGACGGCGTTTGAGAGGGAGATGTTGAGGAGAAAGAGGGAGGCGAGGATGGTGAGGGAGAGGTCGCAGAAGGGTAGTGTTGAAGTGGTTGAGGAGGCGGTTAACCCGTCTGTGGTTGCTAAAAGGCCTGTTTTTGATAAGGAAGAGGTAATGAATAGTATTAGAGAAGCAAAAGGGTTGAATAACAGTCTAGTAGTGCTGGATGCTGGGGGTGATCAAAATGCTGAAGCGACAGTAATGGATACTAAAATTCGGGAGATACAGAAGATGGCAAAACATGCGCGAGAGATTGAGGATGGAGAAGAGTCTTCAGGTGAGGGAGATGGATTGGATGAAGAAATTGTGAAAGATATGCGCTTGGATGGGAAAGAGGTTGTTGAAGGTTTGGAGGATTCCACTTGGAGTGATGAATTGGGGAAACAGGCTTCAAATGTACTGCCATTAGCAGCAGAAGATGCTGCTGAATCTCATTCCGCAGCTGAGATGAATCTATTGAATGGCCTTTCAAGTGAAATGTTTGTTGACACAAGGGTTGTGAATGGCAGTCCCGAGAGGAAAAACTTAGACAACCTAAAACCTCCCAGTGAAGAAGCTGAATTCACCAGTGAAAAGGTTTCTGAGGGAAATGAGGTTGTGGAGCTTCATAGTGCTATGAGTGAGAAGATTATAGATGATAATAAAATTTATGATAGTTCTGTTTTGTTGGACTTAACAGAAGGGACCCGGTCTTACATTTCCAAGGACCAAATGAACCAACCAAATAAATCATCTGTGAGAAGAAAGCCAAAGGTCATACGCTCGGTAAAAGAAGCTAGGGAGTATCTCATGCAGAAAAAAGATCAAAAATCAGAAATTGCTGATGTTCCTACCACTTCTACTGCGAGAGACGAAGGAATGAACCACTACCACAACCAGAGGTTACGAGATGGTGACTCTTTTGATGAGGACGGAAGAGTGAATCATGTTTCTGCTCCAAAAGTTTCTGGAGATGACACTGTGAGAAGAAATGAGTTTTCGGGAAATCATACTAATGGATCAAAGGCAGATATAGAAAGTGGAATAGAGCAGAAGACACCCTTTTATCCACAGAATACGGATAACTCAGGCATTACTACCCCAAATTTGGCTAAAACAGTGAAGAATGATGGTATGTTTAAACCCAGTTATTCACATGAAAGATCCGTTCCTATGGCTGATGAGAAGATATGCTGTGATACTAGTCAGGAAGCAACTAAGCCTCTCTTGATGGAGCAATGCTTGGAAAAGGTGGAGAGATTTGATGAAACACCCATATCCACTGAAATATCGGAAATTATTTCTGGCGGAAATATATCAGATGATGTTTCTAGCGGATATGTATCTCATCATGCCAGTAATTTGACAGAAGGATTAAATTTCCCTCATGATGACTCTCTTCATGATGCCAATCTGCTTAAAAAGGCGAATCTCCCTAATGATAATGGTAATGTGAAAGTTGACGGTGCCAATGAACCTCCCACACCTATGGAACTGAGTGAATTATCTGTCCCTACTGCTGTTGGAAGGGATGTAAATGGTTCTGCAGCTGAGGAAAATCCTTTGCTTCCAATTGAGTTAAAGGATGAAGATAGTCATAGAAAAAATGATTTTGAGAGTAAAGCTCTAGGTGGTGAGATATTACAAGGTTCTGGAAGTGAGGTAGAGGACAAGAAGGTAGCACTATTTGCTAATGAAGAGAAGTGGTTAGAGAAGAATTTTCATGAAGTTGAGCCCATATTAAAGAAAATAGGCAGTGGATTTAGCAATAATTACAGCATTGCTAGAGAGAAAACAAAGCATGAGGATTTAGAATTAGACCTAATGAGCCTTATGTCCATTAAAGATGGAACGGAACTTGAGTGGATGCAAGATGATAAACTTAGAGAAATTGTTTTCAAAGTTCGAGATAATGAGTTAGCTGGACGGGATCCCTTCCATTCCATGGATCCTGAAGATAAAGTTGCATTTTTTGAGGGCCTTGAAGAAAAAGTCGAAATTGAGAATCAGAAGTTATCAGTTCTGCATGAATGGCTGCATTCAAATATTGAAAATCTTGATTATGGAGCAGGTATTGTGTTCCTCAACCTGAAGTGATCATGAACGCTAATCCATAGCTTATATTTGCCTATTCTAGTATTTTGCATCAATGGTCTATAAATTTTACAGTCTGCTTCTAGCTTGGTATTCTATTGTTATTACGCAGTACGTAGCTAGTGCAGATAAGTAGATAACCATGTCATTGGCTTATATCTGTAGTTATATTTAAATCAGAAGGTCAGTAGCTCACTTTCTCACTATGCTGCAGACGGTATCAGCATATATGATCCACCAGAAAAGATCATGCCTCGGTGGAAAGGTCCGCCACTGGATGAAATTCCTGAATTTCTGAACAATAGTAGACATCAACAACAGGTGGAACCTTCTCTTGAAAAGGTAGATAAATCTCAAACTACAAAACCTGATAATTCTGAGACATCCCCGAAAGGTTTTATCCCAAAGTCAACACCTAGAGGAAGAATTTCCAAATCTTCAAAGACTGTGATAGAGGCAAGTGATGGCTCAATTAAACCTGGTAAAAAGACTGGGAAAGAGTTTTGGCAGCACACAAAGAAATGGTCGCGTGGATTTGTGGAATCCTATAATGCTGAGACTGATCCTGAGGTGAAATCTACCATGAAAGATATAGGGAAGGATTTGGATAGGTGGATTACAGAAAAAGAAATACAAGATGCTGCTGATACGATGGATAAAATCCCGCAGCAGGGGAAAGAGTTCGTAGAGAAGAAACTAAAAAAACTGAAGAGAGAAATGGAGTTGTTTGGACCACAAGCTGTGGTAAGCAAGTACCGTGAATATGCCGAAGTGAAGGAAGAAGATTACTTGTGGTGGTTAGACCTTCCTCATGTGCTGGTATACAACTTTACTCATGCATTTTATTTTGATCTACATAGGATAAAAGTCAAGCTCACATATCGAAGAATTGATATGTCAATCCTCTTATAATTTGCAATTTGAATGGTCTGCCTGCTTGCTTACTCCCACTGAGATTTTAATTATTTTGCTGTTTGCAGTGCATTGAAATGTATACTTATGAAGATGAAGACCAAAGGGTTGGATTTTATTCATTAGAAATGGCGGGAGATCTTGAGATTGAACCGAAACCAAATCATGTGATTGCCTTTGAAGACCCTGGTGATTGCAAGAACTTCTGCTATATCATACAGGCTCATTTGGAAATGCTTGGCAAAGGAAAAGCATTCATTGTTCCACAGCCTCCCAAGGTACAACTGTATTTCTTATCCCTATTTCCTGGTCTCTTTAGTCATTACCTGTTGTAGATGTTTTATTAGTTCTTTTATCACAGGATGTTTTCTGGCAAGCCAAAGAAAATGGTTTTGGTGTCACAGTCATTCGGAAAGGAGAAATAAAACTCAATGTGGATCAAGCACTTGAAGATGTAGAGGACTTGATTACTGAGATAGGAAGCAAGATGTACCATGATAAGATCATGCGAGACCGTTCTGTTGATATAAGCTCATTGATGAAGGGTGTATTTGGTGTTAGTCCACCCTCGAAGAGGTAACACATGCATATGCTTGGATCAAATTGTGTGCTATAGTTTGAATTCACCGTGAATAGTCTGTTTGATATTCTGCGTCTTCATTAAGTGTGCGATTCCCTGAATCAGAAAAATAAAGAAGCGAGCACGAAAGAGGCCAAGCAAATCATGAGCATTTCGTACAACATCAGACGTTTTATATTCGGTGACGTCCGCCAATTTTGTTAGGTAAGGTATCTCCATTTGCACTAAGTTGCTAATTTGCATTAATCATGGTCTTTTTCTATTCAAAAGTACTTTCATGTTAAGATATTCAGTTCTTTCTGTTCTGTCAGTGTGTCCATATCGCAATTCCATTACTTTTTTTTTTGGCTTTGTTTACCTTTCTACTTTAGTTTTTTGTATGGGATTTTCAAGAACTTGAGGGAATATTTTATGTTCTTTTGTACTTTGTATGTTGCTAATACAATAGCGGTTTTATCTGTTCATCATCCATTATTCCATTTTTCTAGCAAGGATTCAGCCGAAAGCAAGAACGAATCCGATTCTAACACAATCATCCAAATCTAAAAAAAAAAAAAAAAAAAATTGCAGGATCGAACGACGTTTGCCAACCAAGAGACCTCTTCAAAGTGTAAGATCTAGTGATCAGTAACACATACTAGTAATAGAAGTACATTGTATTTTAGTGTAGCAGTAAAATGTCTCAGATATAACTTGGATATAGATTCTCACTTTTCATATTTAGATATCAGGTGGTATTTTTTTTTTTTTTTCCCTTATTTGTATAGATAATAAGAAAATGCAATCAATCATATAATGTACCATATATATTTCTCCTGTCAAAATGTCAATTATATGAGTTTGGAAATTCCAATCAAATGTTGAACATTAGCTATATATATATATGATATAGAATATATATATATATATATTTCTCATTAACAGTCCATATGTTACAAGCTTACAACACATTCTCCTATTCAATAACAACAGATTTATGGGAACTTGGTTCCCAAAACAGGAAGAAGAAAAAGGAATAATCTACATCAAAATTCAAAAGTTGATCCCTAGAAGAAAAAAAAAAAAAAAAGCTGAATCATTCTAAAATTACAGCACACAAAATTCTTTTTTCTTTTTTCTTTTTTCTTTTTTTACAATTGCTGCTAACAATAATAGATGTGAGAGAAAAAGAAAAAGAGAAAAAAAAAAAAAAAAAGAGAGATCAGCACTTATATCCAAGAACAGAACCATCAGAAACCTGAATGGAAACCCTACATTTAGCACCTTTTTCCACATGATGAGCAAAAACTTGAAACACTTTCACACTACCCACCAGCTTCATCTTTGTCTCTAGCTCCATGGTAGGCCCGGGTCCAGGCCCGTTCTGTGGCCCGGAAACATCAGAAGGGAGTGTAAAAGACTTGACATCAAAAGTAGCTGACATGAACTGAGTTTTGCCAGCAGCAATGTTACCAGCAGGGATGTACATGAACCCGAGTGGGCCCGAAGATGAGGAGAAGAGCTGAAGGGAGCTGTCGTAATGGGAGAAAGCGTAGCGGTTCGGGTTTCGGACCGCTACGTATTGGAAGAATGTGAAGTTAGCAGTTCCATTGAGGAGGGAGAAGGATGGGAATTTCATGGATTGGACTGAGATTATTGGGTTTAGAGGGCGGAAGAGGATGAAGCAAGTGATGGTGGCTGCAATAGTGATGAAGATTAGGAAGGAGGTAGCTAGGAAGCATGATGCTAAAGTTGAGGACTTTTTTTTGGGTCTTTGATGGAGGTAATGATATGGGGGGTATGGTGGTTGTGGGTATTGTTGTTGAGGTGGTGGCTGTAATTGAGGTGGATGTGACGATGGTTGTGGTTGTGGTGGTGGTGGTGGCGGCAGTGGTTGATGTACTGGTGGATTTGGTGGTGGTGGTGGTGGTTGTTGTGGTGGAGGTGGTGGATGTGAAGGAGGTGGTTGTTGGCGTGGCGAAGGCGATTGGCGGGGCGGGGGTGGTTGATGGGGTGAGAGTAGTTGTTGGCGAGGCGAGGGAGATTGATTAGGTGGGGTTGGTTGATGAGGTGAAGGTGGTTGCTGGCGAGGCGAGGGTGGTTGTTGGCGTGGAGAAGGTGGCTGTTGGCGAGGAGAAGGTGGCTGTTGGCGTGGCGGAGGTGTCGGTTCTTGGCGTGGTGGAGGTGTCGGTTCTTGGCGTGGTTGAGGTGGTGGTTCTTGGCGTGGTGGGGGTGGTTGTTGGCGTTGGGGAGGTGGAGAAAGAGAAGAGGGAGGAGGACACATTGGATGGGGGAGGTGGAGTGAGATGAGGGGAGTAAAGAGAGGAAAGTGAGTGGGAGAGTGGAAAACTAAAGAAGCAAAGAGGGGAAGTTTGGTTTGGTTTCCTCACTTTGATATTTAGAGCTTCATAATAGTGTCAGTTTTGCAAAATATTTGCTAACAACAAGGTAGGCTAAAGTCAGAAAAGTGGGGGCCATATCATATGGTGAATGATGAGGATGGTGAAAATTCTGGACATGTGGCTATGTTAAATTTGTTGAGATTATAAACATGTCTAATTGTCTATGACTAGATTATGAAAATTTTATTTGAATTCAATTATCCGATCTAAATTGCTCAAACTCTAAATCCAAATAGAGATTCGCAACCTAATATGATTTGAAACTGAACTTAATGTAATTGAGTTGATATGATTTAACATAAATTATACTAGTCAATGTAATTGAATTGATAATTCAGCAAAAATCATTGAGGGATAGCCTAGCTAGTTAAAGTTTTTCTTCCGATATCAGAAGGTTTTAAGATTTATTTTTCAGTTTTCTGAGAATTGCATATATCGGGAGGTTCTAGGTTAGTTTCCTAATCCAACATCCAAATCAATTCAAGTTGTCATCTCCACAAAATTGATTAGAGTTTCATGTTATACCACCGCTAAGTTAAATTCAATAAAAATGTTAAACGTATCAAATGTCATTATAATTATAATTTATAAGTACTCTAGTAAGAATAATAAATTTCTTTCAAGGTGAATTAGAATTCGATCCACCATATCAATCTTATAGTAAGGTCATTTGGTAATGGTTACAAGTTTATAACATGTCGATAACAAACTGGATGGTTTCAAACCGGATAGGATCATCGTTTAGATATTTAAACTTTTTAATCAAGCCATCATGAATAACCACAGAGGATATGTAATGCATCATGCCAAGTCCATATCTTCAGAGAAAATATGCATATGGCTTTCAACCTGCATCAAACTTGGTAAGATTAATCTGATCAAGCACTGCAAAAGACCTCTACGTTGACTAAATTTCTATGTAGATTGAGCAGAAATTGATTGATGCAAAATCATTAGGGGCTGCGTTCTTTGAACCCCGGGAACTTCCTATACTTCCATGTAGAGAGGGTTCGACGAGAGCAGCCTACTGTACTGAGAGAGGATTTTGTACATGAAATCGATGAATGATATAAAGGGCTTGCTTCAGTCTTTGAGAAAGGATTTGTACAAGAAATTGATGAATGATGATTCATGTCATTAACAGGACATTGGATATGGCTATTGTACGCGTTTGCAGAGCGAAGATTTATTACATTCACAATGGGGAGGTGATATCAGCTCTCCCTCAAATATCCACGCTCCAAGCTAAGAGTAAAGCACACCATTAAATGTGAATGAGAATCATGAAGGGGGAGTGCGTACAGGTGCAAGAAGTGTGCGCATGCAATTGATGATGATTCATATCATCTGCTTATAAGTTGCGACTCTCATGACTTTAAACACAATTCCTGTGGTAAGCCTTTCTAATCAAGAACTACTATCAGAAATCAGAGTACAGATCCAAATCTACTCCAACACAAAATATGGAAGCCACATCTTACAAAGTCAAGAGTAGCCTTCATTCATCTTGACGACAGGGCAACTCACCAAAAGTCAAGAAAAAATTGTTGCTGATAATGTCAGATTTCTCTCATCTAAGGGAGGAGCTAATCTGCAATTACAAACACGGATCACATCACTCGGACACTACACACCATTCAGTAAGAAAAGGCAACAAGTCATGCACAAATCTATGCTAGATTCATCTACATAGAGCTAACAGTGTGAGATGAACTACAATCTGAGATACATGAAAATCATAAAAAACAACTGGACAAAGATTATAACCTAGCATGAAAACCTTAACCAAACCATATGATAGGTTTCCAAACTTGAGCGAAATCAGAACTGATTCGATGAGAATTAAAGAATGTACTTCAACTGAGGGAAAGCTAGAGAATAAAAAAACTAATCTATCAACCCCCTATTATTAACCACTAGATCTGTGCATACAATATGTACCGAACATATGCACATATATGTACCATTCTTCCAGGACTACTTCCTAGAGATTTCGTCAAGGCGACGATCCATGATTTGCGACACCGTTTCAAGGAAAGCCGCTTCACTTGTGCATGGGAGCACTGAGTCTGTTGCTTCTTGGACTATTTCCTCAATCACAGACTCCTCCTTGATGTTCTCCCGGCACATGATATTTCCAATTTCATGTGGGGTCAACCCACGTTCCACCCCTTTCTTCAAGAGCATGGTAGAAATGCGTAGAGTGCGAGCACTTTGGAAAGGTAGATCCCATCCGTAGAACTTCAGAAGAGCAATGTCTTCCTCAGCATCCAAGGACCTTATGTACTCAACAGTTTCGGCAGAGTATGGCTGCCGAGCTTGTGGCCAGTACAGCCATTCAAATGTGCAGTCTTCAAACTGTATAAATCCCAGAGAACAAAATATTAGACATTAATAATACAATTATTGACTCTAAGATGATATGAATTGATCCTTTCTTCAGTTACTAACCAAAGAGATCCCCCAAGCAATAACATATAAGCTAAGTGTCACATAGACAGATAAACTACTTCCATTCAAACTCTTTAGTCAAATATACAAAAGCTATAATCATAACATTGGAACTTACACATTCTGGCAAGCAGTATCCATGATCAATAGGAGTTAGAACCATTTGACCCGTCTCCTTGTACTTTCGATACAATATATTCCCAGCATGTCTGTCTGCATTAGCCAACCTCATGTCGAGCACAGAAATTCTGTGCACCTCTTCCACAGGGAAAGAGCCAGGACCAATGTCCTCACAACTCCCATCATTCTTAACAAACTTCTGCAAGGATCCAATCTTGCGAGTCACGTCATTGGAATGATTGAATCCCTTGTGCAAGCAGGAAACCAAACCTGTTGGAGGAACCCCAGCAAACCCCGTCACTTCTCCACTAACTCCTCGTCTCCCATCCAACGGGTGATCCAAGAGGTAAGCCGCTACCTCTCGTAACGCCCCTTGCCCAACTATTGTACCTCTTTTCAACCCTTCACCATCAGAAGTCAATGGTAGCCCATGAGGGTTGTTCATGGCCTTAGGCTCCTCATCAACAGGCTTAAACACCGACACGTGCTCTAACCCCGTTGAATCCTGCATAAGGTACACCCCTCCAGAACCTTCATTTGACCTAATAGGAACATGCCCATTCTCCAATCCTTCACAAGTCCTCTTCATCACATCCACTATTGCTAATGGTATCTTAGCCTTTGGATTCGCAACCACCGGCTCCAAGATAGACTCTTTCTCACACACATTGCCAGGAACCAACACCGATTCATCAGCACTCATGTCATACTCTCGATTTCTACCCAACTCCGGCGCTTCAAAAGTCAACTCGTCAACATTTTTTGCAACACGCTGCGACTTAAAATTCAAAGGCTTCCTAACAAACAAATGAATCACAGGGTCATAATTCTTGCAAATCTCATCAACTCTTTGCTGATCATCAAGAGGCTTCCCCTCATAAATAAGCTCCTGATCATCCACATTTTCAAACTCAACCGCCCTATTAGCTATCTGCTTCTTCAAATACCCAACATCACGGTGTCGTCCAACGTCGAAAACCAACTCCTTACCACTGGTAGTCCTAATCTTCACTGTCTGAAGATCAGATAACCTAATAACCAAGTGAAGCACATTCCCATTCGCAACTCCGTAATCACGTACTAACGAATTACTCCGAGACAATTCCCTCCCTCCACACACCAATTTCGGCGATTTCGCAACGAAACCTTTGAAACTTTGAATCTTTAACTTCACTGACTCAATTGAATCCGAAGGAAACACACGTAACGGTATCATATTCCCAGAAAAACTCAAGAAAACAACCATTGATTCAGCTAAATTCAATTCTAGAGCATTATTGAAAAATCGAGGCGAAATTACAGGTTCTTCTGCCCTAATTCTACTAACCGCAATACCAGCTGACGACATTTCTACTTCTTTGTTATAAAAAGCAAATCAAATTTCAAAAAATCTAATCTAAAAACCCTAAATATTCACAAAACTATATACAACAAAAGTAATCATAACCCCATGAAAAAAAAAGTTGAATTAAACCGTTGAAATGAAGTAATTACACTTACAGTAAGAAAAGCCCCAAAGAATCAATGTAAAACCATCGACAAATTCACCACGATTCGAAAAAATTCAACGAATTAGGGTTTTCAGAAACCCTAAATCGCAAACTAAACCTTCACGAGATAAAATTAGAAGGAGAAAAATCGTAAATTTGAGTGTCGAATTAGTTGGAAAAAACAAAAATCGATGAATAACAACAATCAATTGAATTTTTTTTGATGAAATGGGAAATTCGATTTAAAAATTTGGGGGAAAAATTGAAGAAAGAAGAAACGAGGAAATGAAGAAAGAAGGTGGGTGAGAAGTATACGTCAGTGATGAGGTTGAGGATATATACGCGTATTCAACAGAAACTTAACGTTGAAACTTTTTTATTTATGCAAATTATAATAAATAAATAAATAAATAAATAAGAATTAAAAAATAATAAAATTTGAGAGTGTATTAGTGGATTTTATTGGGAAAATTGTGAGGTGACACGTAAAGGAGAGTTCTGATTGGTTGAAGCTGGGGTAGACACGCCATTTTTTTCTTTGTGACTGTTTTTTTTTTTGTTTTTTTTTTTTTTGGGAATAATTAAAAGAGTGATTATTAAAACAAATTGGGATTATGATTTTGTTTTTTTGTAACTTGTACAAGAAGAAATGGTAATTAATTGAAGATTAAGCAATTCTTCCGTTAATTAAGGGGTGTGTTTTATACCGAGTAAAATCTTTTGACCGGAGTTGGGGAGGGGTTAGGGTACCGAGTACTTTATTTAGGGTAATCATCTTTGAGATTGTAAGTAGTATATATCTACCTTAGCTTTTGGCCTAATGGAGGCGTTTTTGTAATTTCACAATTGTTATAAAATTAAATTTAAATTCAAATTAGGGAGGCATGTTTTCAAGTCAAAATGTTAGGTTGCACCAAAACAAATACCGGTACGAGTATGGGAAACACTATTGAAAAAAATTGAAGATTTGGGTACGTAAAGGAAAACAATAGGAAAATATATAAATTTCAACGTAATTTTAATTGACCATAGAAAATTTAGTGATGATAATTAAAGCATAAAGGTATAATAGGGGACAATAACTCAAAAGCCATGGGGAACTTGAGTAAGCCTAATCAATTACGTCAATGTGGGTACGTGACTAAGTATGTCTGGCTTGTGACTAGGTCGTGTCAGTGTAGAATACGAGGTACGATAGGTTGAAGGTGTATTCGTATAACCTAGTCAGAATGATTTGTTTTAAAGTTAAAAAAATCCTTATTAAACTGGCCCAACTCAACTCTCGATTTATCATTGCTCATTATCTTTTTGCTTATTTGAGTTTGATTTATAGGTGCTTTTGTAAAACTTTTGCTCCTATAGTTACATTTTTTATTAACTTGTTTTAACTTTAACTTGTGTTGCTTACTGTACAACTAATAATTGATAGACCTCTTAAAGTAAAAATTGTTATATTCGTGTTACCTATTAATCAAGACCAAATTAGGTTATATACTTATATGGCATTATAAATGGAATGGTTCGTCAATAGTTTAGCTAAATGTAGTCCTCTAATCAACCTTCTTTGATAAACCAACATATTTATTAAGTATTTGCTAAGGCACAAAGTGTAATGATTTTAAAAACGAATATAAACATATCTTTTCAGTATTATAGTTCAATACTTTTAATCAATTGTAATTTTAAAATTAAACAAGACCAGTAATATTAAAGCCATATACCACTAATAGTTAAGAAATTAATCAATAGTTTAGGTAAAGATATTCTTCTAATCTCCATCTAATAGATGAGACTTATGAAAACAAAAGAATTCTCGAACTTAAATAATCTTTTGCCTTTTTCCCCCAATTACTTACTTTTAATCATTTGACATAGTTTTTTTTAGGGGACCATTAATCCATTATACTAACACTCTTCAATTTCAAGGCTGTATTAGTGTATTTCCTCTTAATTATATAAATATAATATATGATCAAATGTTGATATTTAGAAGAAAGAAGAAAAGTGGTAAACTATGAAGATGATATTATANTGGGATTATGATTTTGTTTTTTTGTAACTTGTACAAGAAGAAATGGTAATTAATTGAAGATTAAGCAATTCTTCCGTTAATTAAGGGGTGTGTTTTATACCGAGTAAAATCTTTTGACCGGAGTTGGGGAGGGGTTAGGGTACCGAGTACTTTATTTAGGGTAATCATCTTTGAGATTGTAAGTAGTATATATCTACCTTAGCTTTTGGCCTAATGGAGGCGTTTTTGTAATTTCACAATTGTTATAAAATTAAATTTAAATTCAAATTAGGGAGGCATGTTTTCAAGTCAAAATGTTAGGTTGCACCAAAACAAATACCGGTACGAGTATGGGAAACACTATTGAAAAAAATTGAAGATTTGGGTACGTAAAGGAAAACAATAGGAAAATATATAAATTTCAACGTAATTTTAATTGACCATAGAAAATTTAGTGATGATAATTAAAGCATAAAGGTATAATAGGGGACAATAACTCAAAAGCCATGGGGAACTTGAGTAAGCCTAATCAATTACGTCAATGTGGGTACGTGACTAAGTATGTCTGGCTTGTGACTAGGTCGTGTCAGTGTAGAATACGAGGTACGATAGGTTGAAGGTGTATTCGTATAACCTAGTCAGAATGATTTGTTTTAAAGTTAAAAAAATCCTTATTAAACTGGCCCAACTCAACTCTCGATTTATCATTGCTCATTATCTTTTTGCTTATTTGAGTTTGATTTATAGGTGCTTTTGTAAAACTTTTGCTCCTATAGTTACATTTTTTATTAACTTGTTTTAACTTTAACTTGTGTTGCTTACTGTACAACTAATAATTGATAGACCTCTTAAAGTAAAAATTGTTATATTCGTGTTACCTATTAATCAAGACCAAATTAGGTTATATACTTATATGGCATTATAAATGGAATGGTTCGTCAATAGTTTAGCTAAATGTAGTCCTCTAATCAACCTTCTTTGATAAACCAACATATTTATTAAGTATTTGCTAAGGCACAAAGTGTAATGATTTTAAAAACGAATATAAACATATCTTTTCAGTATTATAGTTCAATACTTTTAATCAATTGTAATTTTAAAATTAAACAAGACCAGTAATATTAAAGCCATATACCACTAATAGTTAAGAAATTAATCAATAGTTTAGGTAAAGATATTCTTCTAATCTCCATCTAATAGATGAGACTTATGAAAACAAAAGAATTCTCGAACTTAAATAATCTTTTGCCTTTTTCCCCCAATTACTTACTTTTAATCATTTGACATAGTTTTTTTTAGGGGACCATTAATCCATTATACTAACACTCTTCAATTTCAAGGCTGTATTAGTGTATTTCCTCTTAATTATATAAATATAATATATGATCAAATGTTGATATTTAGAAGAAAGAAGAAAAGTGGTAAACTATGAAGATGATATTATAGCACGTTGTATTGTATCTTTGAGTGCAGGCTTACAGTACCAATGAAAATAGACAAATATCTTTCATTATTTTTCAGTGGCCAACTTGGTCACCAAAACAAACACCAAGTGTCATTTTTTTCATAATATTTCACTACCTTTATTTTTTATTTATTTATTTATTTATTTTTAATATTATAAATTAAAAATTAACGATTTCTTTGGTACTTTGTATTTGATCATTTCAAACTTACTTTTCACCATCAAAGTCTCAAAAAGATGCTTAACAAAGCACCAACTAATCCAAGTGTCCAACTACAGTATACCTTCTTAGAAATTAGAAGTTGGTCCAAGGGCTTAATTTATAGAGTTTTTGTACGGAGTATATTGGCTAAGAAGATTGCATCACTGAATTAATGATGTGTCTACGAAAAGCCTATAATGGCATACACGTGTGCATTAGGAATATATATTGAATGTATAATTTTATTGGATGGACAGACTGCAATAATGAGGGCATCTACTACTCCTTACATAATTTATTGGTAGTAGACATGCTTTCAATGTTATTCTCCGAGATTAATACGTTTATAGCTTATTTGATAGCTACTAGTTAGTAATATAATGAGTGGTGATAATGAAGTTAAATACGTAGTATGTAATTTATTTGTACTCGACATAGTTTCAATGTTATACCCCGTTTCTAAAAGATTGATACATTTATAGCTCATTTAGTAGCTACTAGCCAGTAATATAGGATGAGTGGTGAGAATGAAAATAGCTACAAGTTGTGCATGTTCTTTAACTGAAATCTTATTTGAGGTTGATTAATATTGCAAAGTTATGACGTAAAATATAAGCAATTTGACGTGAACTAGGATCACAAGTCACAACGGGTATGAATAAGAAAAATTCTTGTCCATTTTCATTAATTATTATCTGATCGGCTGCGAAACAAACCATTAAAGTACGATGCATATACACAACAAAAGACAACTCATTCTATATAATCGTTCAGGCTCTCAAGGTATGTAAATGGGTGCTCAAACTGCGAAATAATCTATTGAAACTCCAACTATAGAGAAGTACACTGGGATCAAAGATGTCATTCATTTGCAAAACACTTCACATGACTCTCCTGCAAAGGCTCATCAAATGCACAATGCTTTTTAAAAGAAAAAATTCAAGTCATACGATGCATCCTTGCATCTTACAACAGATTGTGCAAATCTTCCACCTGCACGAGGATTATCCTCCGAATCATGGCTCCGGTGCTCCATGTCTCATACGACTCACGAGGCTGTCATCGAAGGCAGGGTAAATCACTAAGAAGAGTTGAAAACACGTTTCTATGTCTGCTTGTATACAGAGACTTTCTCCTTCATGAACAATCAATCTTTGCCCAAAATGCAGCATCTAGCACCTGTGGAGGTCAAAGTTCATGTAAAAAGGGAAGACCTGGTGGTGTCTACTTCTCTTTGGGCACTTTTTTCTGTAAGCCATTGGTTTCCGGATTCACCTCAAAGCTTGGAAAAACAAGGTTTATGTCCCTAAAACCACATACAATAGCATATTAGCTCAAATGTGAGAGGTTACAATTTTGGTAAATTCTAGTGTAATTACTCACATTAGATAGGGAAGTGTCATGTTCTTTAGCAGTGTGGGGTTTTTCACTACATACTCTTCCCACTCTTCCATGTCGATTTTCCCATCACCTTTTAAATCAGTTTCCTCAAATGTCTGTTAAGTGTTAGCCCAGAAAAGAGCACTAGTTAGCCAATTTTATATCCATGATCAGTAGATTGAAACCAATCAAGCATAAAGCACTTTTGAGTACAATAATACATACTTTATCTACAATGGCCTCCACTATATCATCTGAGAGGTATAGCTCTGATTCGTGCAGAAGGGCCACCACCATTTCTTTCAACTGAACACATGAAAGTTAAGATCACATTAATTTTACTGCATCAGGTAATAAGTCGTACGCTCCTACAACAAAATAATCAAACAACAGCCAAGGACTAACGACAAATAAAACCGGCTCAACTTAAACCTTAATTTTACTTTAATCATATAGACTTTAGATTGTCATTCATGAACGGTCAACTGTGACCCAATCACCAGTTTTGGTTAAGTTGCAAAATAGTTGAAACAGCCTGATTCAAATTTGCAAATCAACCATGTAATACTCCCTGCTCGTCTTTGGAGTCAAATGCACTCACTGTGTAGATTCAAGTGTTTAGGGAAGGGGATAGTGTATTCTTGCATGCAATGGGGAAATAGTTTCAGATTTAAAAGCTCTATAAATTGAACTATGGGTACAAATGAGAGCTTGGCTGATGTTGCTATAGAGTCTTACAGTTGTTAACCATGGATTCTTATTAAGGGTGTTTTGCACACTTACATGACGTGAGTTAGTGAAAGGGACATGTTCAGCTTTTCAAGGGTATCATTAGGTCATTACGTGTTCACTTTTAATGGCCTTTCATTTAAGTGTTCTGAGGCATAGTGAGTTTTTTTTAGCAGTTCCTTTTCTTTTTAAAGGGATAGTAGTGAGTTAACAACAGCGAAATGGAAATAACTACTTTGATACTATAAAGGTAAGGCTATGTAAGTTCAGCAGATGGATAGTATGATATAAACAATCAACAGGTAGATAAGGAAGTGCAACTTATACTTACTTCTTCACGCTCAATAAAGCCAGTTTCCCTCAAGTCATACAAGCGAAATGCATCTGTAAGAAAACGCTACATCAGCACTTGGTAGCAAACAGTTGAAAAAAAAAAGAGTTCATGAGCTCTCTTGGAATTACTATAGACTTTGATTTAAGTTAAGGTACACTCACACTTCATCTTATCTGCTTCAGGAGTTCTGGGGTGAAAGACACTCAATGCTCGAACAAATTCTCCAAACTCAATGTTACCATTCCTGTTGTCGTCAAAGAGGTCAAACATCTGCAATTGAGGTCAAGAATTATATTCAGAAAATTAATAGACAAAGAAGATTGTTGGAGCTACAATTTGAAGTAGATTGATCTCATCAAGAAATTAGATGATGCACATTACAACGTACATTCTCCCAACATCCAAATCACCAATTAAAACATTCAGTTTCTGAGCATTAAATCTTTTACCTAATAGATGCTCAGTTTGCCTATACAAGACAAAGAAATATTACAGTGTTATGCAAAGAGAAGAAAAAGAATCACTAGCTGCAAGTGGACATGGATGAGGATTGGCACTTTTGTTTTTGGAAATATTGATATTGGCCGTCCTAAGTAGTTAAAGCTAAGGATTAACTCAGAATGGTCACAGCTTTTGAAGTTGTTTCCCAACACAACTTTTGTTGAACGATTTATAACAAGTTGAAATGTACAAAGAAAACTTATTTTCATTGGAAGTTTGCATTTCTCTCCCTTTTTGGCCACCATCGATCACTACGGCACTACCAGCCTCTTTTCATATATGTTAAACAGGTTACAAATCATGCCAGACTGTTTTGGGAAGAAACTCCCTCTCAGAAAGTTATCGATAGTTGAGATCATTTAGAGGAGATCACATGTACCTAAGATAGCTAATGTTGATGTCAATTTTCCCTTTCTTTTACAGAACTTTTCTAAGTGATGATTTTCACCTTTTTAAGGTCATGGAAAACTTCAATACTACTCTGTATTAAACACCAACCTTGGTAACCCAGAAAAATTCCAAAATTTTAGACCACTAAAAGTCAGTGCAACTATTAAGCGGTACCATTGTACCACATAAATTAGATTATTGATAAAGACAACCCAGTAGCCTGTTTGGTAGGCGGTCATAAATGGTGGTAGGCTGGTAGCAAGAATGAGTTTGCATATAAATTTAATTTGGATGAAAATTAATTTTCATTTCCATGACAATGCTATTTCATATCCAAAACATTTACCACCTCCACCACGATTTAGTTACAACAAATATTATTTTATACCTCACAAAATATTATTTTTGCTACACTCAATTACTTTCCACCAAGTTAGTAATCGATGCTAATGAAAACCATGATTAAAAAACACTAGCTCGAAGGTGGTACTGCTTTTTTACCTATATAGGAATGCATGACAAAATCACACGTCAATAACTTTTAATGCTCGATTATCCTTAACATTTCCTAATTCAGCCAATTATCTACAACCCAAGGGTTTTAGACTTTTAGGTTGGTCCTCCTAAAATCTATTTTCTTCACAGGCAAAAGGCACAAATTTGAAGTAAGCACAAGACCACATACTCTGTCAAGAAAAAGGCTTTTCTTCTTATTGGTATTGAAGAGAGCAAGATGAAGTTCCTCCTGTTCATTAAAGAAATATTAGTAAATCCAAAAATAAAAGGAATTTCTTTTAACTTTTTTATTGGCACCAAAAATTTCATAAGAATCTCATATTTGCAACCAAATTAAAGAAATATTAACATACCTTTTGAATATAACCATCTTTTACAACAGAATTGCTGAGTCTATTAAATAAGTCATATAGAAGCTCCACTTCATCCTTTGAAACTACAATAATATACAAAAAAATTAAGAATATAATCAAAGCAACATGAATTCTAAACTAAGAAATGCAAACATCTTTATTTTATTTTAAGATGTAAAAGAATCACATATATAAAATCAATAGAAAAATTTAAGGTCAGAATAAAGATAACTGAAATTAACAAGAGATTGGAAACTTACAAACAGTTTCAGAAGCAAGAAGAGAGAAATTATCACAAGCAGCCATCTTTTTAGAACTAGCACAACCCATTTTTACCCAAAAAAAAAAAAAAACTCAAATAATCAAATTTTACAACTTTTTATTATTTATTATTTAGTTATCTGCGAAACTATGGATTCAAAACCTTTGAAAATGCAATTAAATTTATAGGGTACACTACAATATCACCTATAAATGCAAAAGAAACAAATTTTAACAACTACCCACTAAAAAAACTCAAACTTTTTTCATATAAAGGCAAAAAAAAAATTAACAACCAAGTTATATGAGTGATACAACTGGATAATGATTGTGATTTATGACAAAAAAAAAAAAGGTTGACCAAAAATAAAAAGCTGTTGGCAAACAGTAGGAAATTTTTTGAAATTTGTTGTATAAGTGACCTAGAAATCAAGGGATTTATCTATGTGTGATGAAAAATTGAAAATGAAAGGTGGGAAAATGTTACAGCTGTTATTTTTGGGATTACATACAAGTCTTGTGACTTCTTCGCAAATTAAGTTAAATTGCTGTGATTTATAAGGCCGATTTATAATAATATACTTTAAAGTAAAGGTTTAACAAATTGTTTTTGTTGTGTTGCGTAGTTTAGTACTTTAGTTTCTTGGTGACGAATATAAAAGTTGAAGGACTAATTATTTGAACCTCGGTATCGTGAATCTAATTAAAATGATAGGTAGAGTATTGTTATTTTAGAGGAGGGAGATGGTGGTGGATAAATGAGCATCTTCCAATTGCTCCATTGGAAAGGAGATTCCTAAACTAGGCCCACGTTGTTAAAGTGTTATTTGAGAGGTGTTGTGTCGTTGGATGTGGCGTTAGGTTAGATTTCGTCTCGATTGGGTCCATGATTGTCGGATTCATGACATGGTTCAGTTACTATAAGCTATTAATTGTATTGTGTTGTATTGTGTCGTGTGACTCGTGTAATGTTTTGTTTCAATTCTTTAAAGGTTGTTAAAAGTTACATGATTAAGGTTCCGATCTTCTCAACTTATTTTGTTGATCTGAACATATTTTTACTAAAAATGAGTAAAAATAAGACGAGGAGAACAAAACCTAACTTAATTACTGGCTTATTGTATCATATTGTATTAGTATGTGTTGTTAAATTATTGATGGTATGTCAAAGTATGATATGGTATGCACACGTGTATAGTTTCATATCATGTCTTGTTTTAGTGTTCCTTATTGAGTTGGCTAATTGCAATTTATAGTTGGCCTCAATTACATTTGATTGCCAACTTTATTATTGATTAGATTCAACGCCCAATTAATTTCTTAGGCTTAGGAAAATATATTCATATATATTTATTTTTTATAAAACAATAATATTATTTCTTAGCAGCCATGATTGACCCAAAGAGGGGGATGAAAAATACAACAAAGATAGAAATGATATACAAATTCCTCACATCCACCGAAAAAACAAAATTCTAATTTTCTCATTTCATTCACCATGACTAGAAGGGAAAGGAGAGCCTTAAACTAATCCCCAAAGGTTAATGAAGAACTTGCCTAATGTTGAAGCAAAAAGGGTTGTTTTTGTTAGGCAGTTTGTTGTCATTTATTCTCCTGTGCTATGTGGATGACCTTTTTTTTTTGGCATTTGTTCAATAAATTCACAATTTCACACTATAACTTAAAAGCTCGAAATTGGGAATTGTAATACGGAGTAACAAAAACTTGTCATCAATATTGGCCTCGTTTGGATCTTGACTAGTGGCTGTTGGATGTTGACTGTTATACTCGGCTAGTTTCACTACTCTCTCGGTACTTTTTTACTTGCTACATATTGATTTTTTACATTATTTATGTTACAATTTTGACTCAATTGAGTGCTTAATAGGTAAGGAAAGATATAGTCATATGAGATCTTATTTGATTCGACTCGATATATATTTTTCAAATATATAATTTTTATAATTTTTTATTGTATCAAACTCGAGATATTAATATTATAAATTGCGTCTTGGGAGATGTGAGGAAACAAATGTAGCAAGTAAAAAAAGGGTGACAGTTTTTTTTTATTTGATATGTAGCTGTTTGACCATAGGCTATGAAGCACATCCAATAGCCAATATCTCAAAAATCAGGAAAAAAAAATGAAGCCTTGAATTATGGCATTCATGCAATAGAAATAGGTGACCATCAAACATGATATCTAGCGGATGTTTTCTTCTTATATTAGCTTAAATATGATTTTTTTTTGTTTTTTTGTTTTGTTTTTGGAATTAACTAAAATCAAACTCATGAAATCAATGTCATAAGAAAGCATAAACATTAGCTTCATCCTCCGAGTTAATCAAATATTTGGAGTCATCCTTTGGGATTTTTATCGCTAATTTCATGCGTTTGATTTTTAGTTGAAATAAAATACTATTAACTCTAATGAAATCAATAAGTTTTAAACAAATTCAATCACTTCAATAAGTTTATTTTTTTGGCAATATTTGAAAAGACAACAAATATAACACATATGGTACATAGATATCATTTACGGAGGAATTGATTTGTTAATAAAATTAGGACCACAACAAAATTCCGACTTATATTCACATTCATCATCACACATTTAATAATTTATACTCGTAATTGTTTATAGAATCTAAGTATAACCAATTCCAATATGTTTCATTTAGGCTTGTTTTAAGTTCAAGTTTTAATTGACTAAAACGCGTGAATATCTTTTCATTATTTTATAGCTAACGAATTTCAAGGATTGTACACTATGAGCCAAATGTGTATTTATGATAGGAAAACATAGGTCCTGTTTCCCTCGTCTTATATTTACTTATTTTCAGCAAAAATAAGTTCAATTCGACAAAGTTCAGTTCAACAAAAATAGTTAATGATTTCAGCAAAAATAAGTTCAATTCATAAATTCAAATCAGCAAAAATAAATTCAAATAATCAAAAATAAGTTAAAGAGAACAGGGTCATAGTACTCCCTCCGTCCTTTTTTTGTTTGATACGTTTGAAATTTTAATACTAAACTTTTTAAATTACTTTCAATATATAAAATACAATATAGTCATGTGGAGTCTTATTTAATTCGTCTCAATTAGTACGTTATTAATATCCCCAACTAGTATAATTTTTACAAATATACAACAAGAAATATGTAAGGTCTAACAAATACATTGACATACATATCAAACAAAAGAGAACGGAGGGAATAATAAAAATCACCGGTCAACATTTTTTTGAGAACAAATACCCTTCCTTTTGTTATTGGTTGATATAAAGTGGACCATTGCATCGACGGCGACAGATTGATAAAACAACCAGTACAGTGCTATGGAACACACAAATTCTCAGGATATTGTACAATTCACCATGTGAAACATGCGCAAATACAAATATACAATTCAACACTCATCCACATCTTATCATTGTTCAAACTACAATAGGAACATATCCAAGAATGGAATAAAATTGTCCCTACTTTCACAAAATGTAAACTACTGGTATTATACAAGAGTGCTTGATGCAGCAACTATAACTTGATGTGTAATGACTATGGCACACATTACCGTGAAGAACTGAATAGGTTACGAAAATATGACATCAATTCGCTTTTGGCAACGCAAAATTGCCAACATATGAATGAGGATTGGGAATCAGAAGCAACATTAAACAGAAATCAAGCAACCTTGAGAGCAAAAACAAGCCACCGCTATGCCAAGAAGAGCTCCAGCAATTACCTGTGATGGCGTATGGCCAAGAAGTTCCTTGAGCTTTTTTTCACTGATTGGATGCCCTTGGAATAAATCCTCAATGATCTTATTCAGAACCTAGTTGGATTTACACCACAAAGAATTAATATCAAAATTATGTACCAACAAGTCATCATGACAGCAAACACAGCCAAATTTCCCCCAATAGTATACATAAAAAAAAAGGACTTAAATTATGGCACATATTCAATTATTTGCAGGTAAAAAAAAAGGGTAATTTTAAATCAAATGATTCAGGCATACCGACAGGAAAGAATAACAATTCGGATAGATAAGTTTATACTCACTCAACCAGGTAAAATACTGGGATATGGAGGCACAGGATCACACATCTCTCCAAGTTGACCTGTGATGCAATTATCAGTGCACCATTGCAATGTTAGCTTAGCAGCTCTCGGCGTGCCTGGGTTGAAGGAGAATAGAACTCATAGAAGGGGGAAACCTAAGGGGTTAAAAATCCGATTTCTTATTTCAGGATGGAATGCGGAAGATGATTACATGGAATAATCCATACCTAAAACTCTCAAAATGAAGATAACAATCACCATTACAATAACAAATTAATTTCCAGCAAAAATTTAGAAAACAGTGGACAGGGAAGGAACCTTTTGGCTGAGTAAAGCACAGAGGGAGTTAGGAGCTTAGGGCCATTACTCTCTTAAGTCTTAACCATTCTAAATTTTTCATAAACCCCCTAGATATATAATCTGGACTGCTACTTTCTCTCTCTTGTCTTTGTTCCTATGGCTCCCGCCTTCCAGGGATACCCTTACACTTAAAGTATCATGTTTTCTTGGGAGTATATGAATAAGTTGGAGTTCACAGGAGCCAAAATAAGGCATCTAAATCGTACTTTTATGTTTCAACCAACTTTGTATGTACAAAGACACAAAAATTCTAGGAAGATCAATGTGACATAAATGAGGGTTTAGTGACCTTAGATCAATGTGACATGCATGGTAGCTAGAAAGTTGAGGCATCTGCGACAATCTGCTGTCTCAAAACACACGACTCCAATAAGTTAAGAAACAAACTGATTGAGAGTTATTGATGTATGTAAATGTTGCTATTATTACTTAGCAAGATAACTGCACAGCAGCACCAGGATCACATCATTGAGATGCTAGGATACCCTAGACTGTGCGATGACAAGCAACTAAGGTGTTGGGAGGCATATTCATCATTGCAGTACTAGATGAAAAGATTCTCAAATAACAATTAGATGGATGAAATGCAAGTTTGACAAATAAAAGTCGAGGCCTATGTATTATGGAGTACATAAAGATCTGTTCCGCTATTCAGCTTTCTTGGGCTAAATAGGTAAAGGAAAATACTCAGACAGCCCTTAGTCTAACTATACACTCTTGACAACCACATGAAACAGTATCACTTGTATACATCGATCTACTACTAGTTTATACCCAGCCAACATATTGAACCTTGCGTAATGAGCATCACCCAAGTGTACAAAATCAGAGACACGATGATAATTGGTACAAAGATAAGTTTGAAATTAGAAACATGCAACCACACTGTGACACCAAGGCTAATTAATTACATGAACTACTCCGCTTGCAGGTGCAAAACTAAGCTCAACATCCAGGTAAACCATTAAACACTACACCTTTAACATAGATTAGTCCCACATTCGATTCGCTATATCCAGTTTTATTCCTAAATAACTTCATCAATGCCATCAATATCACCCTGGCCACCATAAGAATAGCAAATACACAAGGTGACAAGGAGATTCCTAATTCTTAAAAGTCAAGGTCAAACTTAAATCAAGCTTTTATTAATATTCACCTACCTTAAGTTTCCAAGTACACCTTATTAAATTCAGTGTAAAATTAGAAAGCGCTTTGTGTTTTATTCTTTTCTTAGCAAGGAAATTTTTAACACACATCACTCTATAGACACATCACACATAGTACATACCCAAATTTCCTAATTTGCCAACAATCCAAGTATTTAATTATTCAACTTATCAAGCTACAAAGCATCATAACTTCAATTACGACAGATTTGAAGCATTTATCCAAACTTTGTATAGTTATAAATAGTCAATTACTAGTAACATCTAGTATAGAACCCCAAAATTGGTAGGGTCTACAACATTCCAAATACTATGTAACCTTATCTTGTCTACTTTACACTCTACAAAACTCCTAATTGAGGTTGAATTCTATCCACTTTATTTTTAAATATAAAATAACAAAAAATTATCGGTTTCAATAAGTTCAGATCAGTCTAATCAAGTCCAACACTCAACTTCAAACATAAGTTCCAATCAAATCTAGTACATTCCAACAAATTCTTTCAAGGCATATAGATCGATCCCTATACAGAAATGAATATAAAATACTCGCATAATTCACTTTAAGTACATCGGAAATAAACTCAAAAGAACACGGCCTAATAATAATAAAATATTTATAGTGAAGTAGTCGCAAAAAGATTATACCTGAGCTTGCATGCCAGCATGTCTTCTAACACCAATAGCATCATACATAACAATAAGACTAAAACCAAGACAAACTGGGAACAAAGAATCAGCAACCCCATGACAAAGTGCAACAGAAGTAGTCATTGCAGTACACAAAGCTGAGTGAGAAGATGGCATACCACCTGAAGCACAAAAAAAACTAAAATCCCATTTTCTTTCCACAAAAAAATTCAACATAACTTTAGTTGATTGTGCCAAAAACCATGCTAATAACCCACTTATAAACGTTGGATTTGCTGCCAAAGTTGCTACAAATGGATTAAATCTATCTCTTGCAGTTGTTTGGACCGTCAAAAGTGCCATTCCAAGACCCCCATTATGTAAAAATTCAATCTTTTTATTATCATATGAACTTATTATATCATCTATTGAAGGGTCTTTGAAATAAGATGAAACCCATTTAAAGTTTGAAACTTTTGAGGTGAAATTCTTTATAGTTTGTAAAATTGGGGATAATAATGAAAAGGGGTTTAAGGGTTTTGATTGATTTGAAGTGTTTTTAAATGGGTTTTTATTGTTTTTGTTGTTGTTGTTGTTGTTGTTAATTGGGAGTTTACATGATAAACAAATTAATGTTTTTTGTGGTTTTGGTCCAAAAATTGAATGGGAAAAAAAGGAGACTGCTCTTTGGTATGGATTGTTTCTGGGATTAAACAGCTTTTGATTAAAGCATGTTGATGAAGTGGGTTTAATTGCAATAGAGTTCATCAGAGAAAAAAATGAAAAAAAAAATTACTATAAAAATTCAATTTTTATTTGATAAATTGGGTTTAGTAAGTTTGTAGTGATGATCAAGAAGAAAGTTTAATTTGGGAGGGAGTGAAAAGGAGAGATTGTGAGTTGTGAGAGAGAAAAAAAACAACAAAATTTGACAGAGGAATGAGGACTTGAGGAGAGGATTTGAGCCAATTGGCAGGAGCATATAATTTGAACCATATAATATGAAAATATTTTGGAAGTTTCTACTACTATGATTTAAGAAAAAAACACATAGAATTATGGAATCATATTTTTGCACCATGGAGTTAATTGGAATATGCTAAGGAGTAGTATGCTTTACATTGCTACTCCAATGGACCAATACTTTAGTAGTGCTCTGCACCGGTCCAGTTGGCCCGGAAGATCGGTATCGTTTTCTTGGATTGAGGACTTGATCGGAAAATTTTCAGTTTAGATCAAATTAGACTTAATATTTTCGGTTCGGACTGAAATGGATTGAAATTGAGAGTTTAATCAATTTTTTTTAATATTGTTTACACTTATTGTTTGTAGCATGTTATGCATTGTGATTGTATTTGGCTACCTCTACCAATGTATTTTCTTCTTCTGGAGATTTTAGTTTCATAGTTTAAACCTTTTGTTTTACTTTTTTAGTTGTATTCTAGACTTCTTTTAAGTTGTATTATGAATGTCTAAAATTCTTCTTCTGGACTGCTTTTAGTTGTATTTTCTTCTTCTACCACGAATATATCAAATTTTACATAAATATAATTTTAAAAAAAAGATTATGTTCCAACCAGTCTGAAAACCCAAATTCAATTATTTTCATGGATCAAAGACTACACCAGAATTCTTGGTTTGATCCAGGTTGGGCGCTAGCGCGGCTCGCTTCGCTTTTGTTGCTATAATTTCGGTTCAGTCCCGAATATGCACACCCCAATTTTAGAATAAAGTAGATTTTAGATTTGATCCTTGCACGTATCTACATGATTTTATCGTGTGTGGCTTGGTTAATATTTTTGAAGGTAGAAAGTATAAGACTTGAAACAAACATATTGTTGTATTGTGCATGTTTGAATGCAACAAGAAAAGGTTTTTTTTTTTTTTAGTTATATTCGCAAGGCTTAGCGTCATGTTGTTTGACTTATGGGTTTTTAAAAAAATTAGTTATACCCATTAACTAACCTATTTTCTACGCCATGCCCCTTGTGATTACAAATTTCGTTCAGTTCAGTTTAGCTTCAATCAGTACAATTAATTCCGTTCAGCTCAGCTTTTCTTTAAAAATCATAGTAAAAACATTCAGTTCAGCTCCAAACAATCCTGTTTAGTTCAATTTAGTTTAGTTTAGGTCACCTGTTTTGAGCTGATGTAATCAGGCCATGAGTTGATAATTGTTAACACATCGTTTACAGTTAGAATCTCCAATTAGGCAATCGCTCCATGAATTTTTAACCCCCAAATTTAAAAAATATTTTTGAACCTTTTTCAAATAAAAAAGAATCGTAATCGTCCTAAAGTTGAAGTCTCAAGCGAGAAAAAATTGCACCAGATCATGACACATGGATTAAAATGACATAAAGTTGACATCGACAGTTGTTGTTTTAGTTCTAGTATTAGTTATTGATGATTGATTATTGATGACTGTGGAGATGGGTCTTAATTTTGCTCGTGAAAAGGGGTATAGTCGCCTTATGGTTCAAATGGACAATTTGAATGCACTCAGTTGATCAATAATTGTCGTCGACTGCCAAAGCTTGAAGATTGTAGGTAACCATCAATCATGTGTATCGAGAAGGAAATAGAGTAGCGGATTGGTTGACAAATTATGGTGTAGACAACCATGTCAGATTTCTACTTGGCAAGAGCTTCCCCCAAATTTAGTTCGTAATTTACTTGATGATGTTAGAGGGGTGGCGCTTCCGCGTCAAGAAGTTACGTAGTTTGTTTCTTTATTTTTTGCTTTTATACGGGCTTTTTACTCTCCTTAACATAGATAATGAATGAGAATATCCAACTAAATGAGGATACTTGACCCATTTTGATTAATTTGTTCGAGTATTTTATACTTATCACACATATCACTTATGTTAAGATGATAAGATAATTTTTAGCTTATGTCAACAAATCTTTATTGACTTTAATTATAATTTGCTACATACATTCGGGTATACCAAATAAATCGCGGCATTTATCATTAATCTATAACCAATGTGGTAAATTCTTATATATAGGCAAATTGAGGTACAAAAATTCAAATCTAGCCATGGCATTGGGCCATCATCATCCAACGTTCTCCAACACAAAAAAATGAACAAAAAAAGTAGCCGTTTCAATATCACTAAACTCGGTTACAAAAACCTTGGCCCCACCCAATCAGAATTCGTAAACAAATAAACACTCACTTCCCAAAAGACACAAAAAAAAAAAAAAAAAAAAAAAAA
>PYUH01000044.1:4931031-4960912 GCA_016808085.1 Suaeda aralocaspica | reverse complement strand
AAAAAAAAAAAAAAAAAAAAAAAAATTTTCACCTCCTTTTGAATTTTTTAATCTTTCACAGTAAAAACTCCACCTTTTTGTATCTTTTTTTTTCCAAACCAAACTTCGATTTTCATCTGTCATCTACACATCTTCTTCTTTCTTCACCTTCATCTCATTATTCTCTTTCTTCGCGTCTTCTTCACCTCCTCTTTTTTATATTTCTCTCCACTCAATTCAATTCAATTCAAATTCAAATTCTCCAGATCTCAATTTTTTCCCCAAAACCCTAACCCTAACCCTAATTTTGTTAAAAATCTAATTCAAATCTATTGAAACATGGAAAATTTAATTTCTTTGGTTAACAAGATTCAAAGAGCGTGTACTGCACTCGGCGATCATGGTGATGAAAGCGCTCTTCCTACTCTTTGGGAATCTCTTCCTTCTATTGCCGTCGTCGGTGGTCAGGTATCTTCAGATCTTCATTTTTTGGAATTAGATCTTATTTTTCGTCAGTTTTAATTTTGTTTTTGATTGAATTATCATTTGAAGCTGGAAATTTGTTGAATGTTGATTTTTAGTGTGTTTTTTTGAATTTCGATCGTAGTTTGATTTTGTTTGCGGTTGTTTGAATTGTTTGTTGTGATGAATTCTGATTCGTTTGATTTTGATTTGTGACTTGGTTTTGATGCTTATAACATAGATTTAGTGTTTTTGAGCTATGATAATGATGGCATTAACTCGAGTGTCTTTCCGTTGTTGTATCGCCGACACCGAAGGGGGCGAGGGGCTCGAATGCTATGATTGCTACTTGATTTTTGTTCATCTGGATTTTGTATAATAGTAAGGACGTTTGTGTGAGAAATTAAGAGCCTTGAATCATTATTTCTGTTTCGAATTAGCGATGTTGGTATATTGAGTACATCAGTCGAATTAGAGAGCAGTTAAGGGCACTTAGGAAGTATACTACTTTGAATGTGTTGAAGGTGTAGGTTGGATTTCGTTCTCTTTTGGCTAGAGGCTAAGTGTTTCACTCTGATAAGAGTTACGGCTTGGTGTTTGATAGTGGAATTGAAAATGTAGTTTGGTGGTACTTTCTTTTCGCTATTCTTTGAGTATCTCACTTCAGTAAAGGCTGTGTACAGTTTGTACACTTTAGGCTAAAGGGTTTGGAGGGGAAGATGTGTGAAGCGAAGTTTGTATAGTGCTAGTACCTTTTGATCACACTAGACGATTGTATTATAATATTCGTGAACGGAAGTAATGTCTATAGAAAATGTGATGTTGAAGGTCTGTTAATGTGAATGATACAAGTCGGTTAAGCTGCAGTGTTCTCTCTTGTTTTTACCCCGCATCAAGTTTTGTGTTCTAACATCTCGAATATTTCGATGGGTTGTAGAGTTCAGGAAAATCATCAGTGTTGGAGAGCATTGTTGGCAAGGACTTTTTGCCCCGTGGATCTGGTAAATACTTTTTGGTTCGTGAAGTGTTGATTTGATTTTCTTAATTCCTTCTTCATTACCCCCCTCCAAAGAAATATTTGGTTCTAGTAATGTACTAATGCAGTTACTTTATTTAGGTATTGTGACTAGGCGTCCTCTTGTCCTACAACTCCACAGGGTTGAGGAAAATAGAGAATGGGCTGAATTTATGCATCTTCCCAGGAAAAAATTTACAGATTTTGGTATGTTTGCTTTGTCATTGATCTTATTCCTATTTCTTTTTTCATGTATCTTACAAAAGGATGTTTATGTTTCATTTTATCCCATATCCTAATGCTTGAGTTGAAACCTTTGTTATTGATTCTTTAGCTGCTGTACGAAAGGAGATACAAGACGAGACTGATAGAGAAACAGGACGCACTAAAGGGATTTCTAGTGTTCCTATCCATCTAAGTATATACTCCCATAATGGTAAGACACAACTTCCTTTGTTTTGGTTTCAGCTGGAAATCTTGAATATTTTTGGCTGTTGCATATCCTTCTTCTTTATTTAGCATGAATTGTGGTGTGTCGATTTTGGTGCTTTTGATACTGTCAAGTACTTTAGTGAAATGGAAATGATATTAGACACTGAATTCTTGTCTTGCTGGATCTGCTTGAAGCCTTGAACTTTTTTTATTATTTTTTAATAGTTTTTTTATAGTTTTTTTGGTTATCTCATCCTTATCCTAAGTGTGTACTAATTAGCATTTGGGCTCTGGCAGTTGTTAATCTCACATTGATTGATCTTCCTGGGCTTACCAAAGTGGCTGTTGGTAAGTTATCATTATTGAAGTTCTTCTATGTATTTATATTATCGCAACTAAGTTTGTGATAACAGTAATCGGAGGTGCTTCGTTTCATTGTTGCAGATGGTCAACATGAAAGTGTTGTTCAGGACATTGAAAATATGGTTCGTTCCTATATTGAGAAGGTATTTTGAAAGATTTTTTCTTTTTTTTTTTTCATCTCAATATCTTCCATTATTGGAGGTTGATTAGTCTGGATTTGAGTGTCTTTAAGTTATCCCAATGTGGATTGATTAAGGTGTGTTTCTTTTACAAATGGGGAGGCAGATTTTCATAAGAACTGAACTTAATAATTAGTGTAATACTTAAAAAAACACATTTTTAATCTGATCACGGATTCTATTGAGTGATATAAACAATTAATTGTCGGCTGAATTGTCTTTTAAAAGTTTTAACAACTAATGCATCGTCTCTTTGCAGCCCAACTGTATCATTTTGGCAATTTCTCCTGCTAATCAAGATCTAGCTACATCTGATGCAATTAAAATCTCTCGTGAAGTGGATCCGAAAGGTGTGAAACTCTGTTCTCTAAGCTGATATATCTGAGTATCGGTGGATTTTTAAGCTATATGTTGCTGTGTTGTTATGGCGTCTTCTGTATCACTTAAATTCTTTGCTTGATATGCTATAATTTTTTTTGCTAGTTTAGATTCTTTTTTCTTTTATTTCTTTTATTTGTTAGTTTATTTTTGACTGTCTAGCAGTACAGTGAGCAATTGAATTTTGGTCCATTGGTTATGAGTTGGTTATCAACATCATCAATGACATTGGCAAACTGATAATTTTGTGCTCTCTTATTGCAGGAGAGAGGACATTTGGAGTTTTGACAAAAGTTGATCTTATGGACAAAGGAACTGATGCCGTTGATGTAAGCATTAGTTTTGGTGATTGTTTAGTGTCAGATTTTTTTTTCTTTGTGGAAATGAGTTTGAAGAAGTCACTCAGATGTATTGTTTCATCCTGAGCAAACTATTTAGTCTTATTAAGGCACTTAGCTATGTTAATATTGCCTCCCCCAATGGAAGAGATACATATGGAGACTTTGTGTCATGCATTTTTAGCTTCTAACTCATACTCTTTTTTTCTAGATTTTGGAAGGCAAGTCGTACAAGTTGCAGTATCCTTGGGTTGGTGTTGTAAATCGTTCTCAGGCTGATATCAATAAAAGTGTTGATATGATTGTTGCTCGCCGTAAAGAGAGGGAATTTTGGGCCAATAGCCCAGAGTATAAACATCTTGCTAGTAGAATGGGTTCTGAGTTCTTAGCCAAGATGATGTCCAAGGTATATTCATTTTATGTGGTCTACTTCATCAACTTATACATACTCCCTCTGTAAAATATTCAAAAGTTGCAACTAAAGAAATGGAGGGAGTAATATATATATCTTTTTAATTTTTCCATTTTCTTCTCTCTCTCTCTCTCTCTCTCTCTTTTTTTTTAAGTCATTGTTTGTTTTTGCATTGTTATGTGCTTTGTTATCTAATCTGATGAATCTTAATCTTTCAGCATTTAGAAAGTGTCATCAAATCCCGGATTCCTGGTCTTCAGTCTCTTATTAGCAAAACTATTGTTGAACTAGAAACAGAGTTGAGCCGCCTTGGAAAGCCTGTTGCTTCTGATGCAGGAGTAAGTATCTTGATGATTCACAATATCTCTCTATCTTTTTAATTACCTACCAATTTTATGAAGTTGGTAAACCTATCAATTCTTATTTGTCTAAAGATATGGATAGAGTTTCTTTGAAACCCTGCACATACATAGTCATGGAATATTACTTTTGTATCTTCCGCTCCCTTTTGATTCCTTTGATTGCTGAACTGCTTTGTAAAGTAGGCTGTTATTATTATTAGTTGGAGCACTTGGAATCTATGGTTTTACTAGGTCTCTTTAAACTATGAGGCATGGCTTTAGAGGAGTTAAAACTATAGAGTATGAACGCTAGAATGCGAGAATAAGCATCTTGTTACTACCTGTTTCATTTTTTCTCTCTCCTCACTGGAGGCAGCCTGCCGATGTGGTAACTGGTAAGCTACCCAATGTTGATTTTTTTTTTCTTTTTTTGTGTGTGTGTGGGCCGTGTGGGGGGGGGGGGGGGGGGGATTTTTGGGCACTCTCCAAAGGGAAGAAAGTTCCGTGTATTGACACACTACNTAGCTTCTAACTCATACTCTTTTTTTCTAGATTTTGGAAGGCAAGTCGTACAAGTTGCAGTATCCTTGGGTTGGTGTTGTAAATCGTTCTCAGGCTGATATCAATAAAAGTGTTGATATGATTGTTGCTCGCCGTAAAGAGAGGGAATTTTGGGCCAATAGCCCAGAGTATAAACATCTTGCTAGTAGAATGGGTTCTGAGTTCTTAGCCAAGATGATGTCCAAGGTATATTCATTTTATGTGGTCTACTTCATCAACTTATACATACTCCCTCTGTAAAATATTCAAAAGTTGCAACTAAAGAAATGGAGGGAGTAATATATATATCTTTTTAATTTTTCCATTTTCTTCTCTCTCTCTCTCTCTCTCTCTCTTTTTTTTTAAGTCATTGTTTGTTTTTGCATTGTTATGTGCTTTGTTATCTAATCTGATGAATCTTAATCTTTCAGCATTTAGAAAGTGTCATCAAATCCCGGATTCCTGGTCTTCAGTCTCTTATTAGCAAAACTATTGTTGAACTAGAAACAGAGTTGAGCCGCCTTGGAAAGCCTGTTGCTTCTGATGCAGGAGTAAGTATCTTGATGATTCACAATATCTCTCTATCTTTTTAATTACCTACCAATTTTATGAAGTTGGTAAACCTATCAATTCTTATTTGTCTAAAGATATGGATAGAGTTTCTTTGAAACCCTGCACATACATAGTCATGGAATATTACTTTTGTATCTTCCGCTCCCTTTTGATTCCTTTGATTGCTGAACTGCTTTGTAAAGTAGGCTGTTATTATTATTAGTTGGAGCACTTGGAATCTATGGTTTTACTAGGTCTCTTTAAACTATGAGGCATGGCTTTAGAGGAGTTAAAACTATAGAGTATGAACGCTAGAATGCGAGAATAAGCATCTTGTTACTACCTGTTTCATTTTTTCTCTCTCCTCACTGGAGGCAGCCTGCCGATGTGGTAACTGGTAAGCTACCCAATGTTGATTTTTTTTTTCTTTTTTTGTGTGTGTGTGGGCCGTGTGGGGGGGGGGGGGGAGGGGAATTTGTGGCACTCTCCAAATGGAAGAAAGTTCCGTGTATTGACACACTACTGATCAACACCAACACCGACATTTCTTTGACTTTGTTTTTATTGGGGTATATAAAAAGTAGGACAAATATTCATTTGGGAAGCTTATAGAAGAAAAAAGGTTTGATAAAACTAGATGATAGATTTAGTGTATAATGTGCTGAAAGAGAGAAAAGTGGGGTGAAATGAGGAAAGGTGAATTAAAACTATAGGCAGGCCTAGTGACGTGTGTCACACGATGCCAAACTCTATTTTATTTGATCACAATTACTTAAAAACTTTATCTCTAACAAACAAAAGATAAAAATTATGTTAACTAGGGCTTGACTTCCCTAAAGAAATAATGCTGTCAAATTTGCCTGTTCTACTTCTTATATCTTCTGTTTGTGCATCTTTATTAGCTGTATTTGAGGCTTTGCTCTGGACGAAGAGGGCTTGTTTGGTTGGTGAACTTCTATGCAGAGTAGATTTTTGAAGTTTGAACCCTTGTATGTTTGATTTTGGATTTTCAACTACTAGGTCTCACTCAATTAGGAGCATCACTTGGTGCTTGTATGTGCGCATTTGTATTTTTTTGTCTATGGTGTCTATAGCTTTTATGAGTTCAGATAATGTTTTATCTGGATATTGGTTCTGTATGTTTCAAGTCGATCATCTTTATGAATGGTCTTCATAAATAATAAATCGAAATGATAGTAATGTTACTAATGTTATCTGGCTAATATATTTAGACTTTTGAAAGTGGTACGCTGATTGATTGTTTTTCCTATCTTGTGTTAATTCAGGGCAAGTTATACATGATAATGGAAATATGCAGGGCATTTGATCAGATTTTTAAAGAACATCTTGATGGAGTGTACGTATTCTCTCTTTTATATGATCAACTGAAAAGCTGATTTGGTATCTCAAAATGTACTATAATATTAGCATTGTCTTTAACTTTAGTTTTTTCCTTCTTTTGTTCTGCAATCTGTCTCATTGAGCTGTAAATTGGTGTGCTTTGCAGACGCTCAGGTGGTGACAAAATTTATGGCGTGTTTGATAATCAACTTCCTGCTGCTCTAAAAAGGTTGCAATTTGACAAGCAACTTTCCATGGAGAATGTGAGGAAATTAATAACGGAAGCTGATGGGTATCAACCTCATCTTATTGCTCCTGAACAAGGATATCGACGACTTATTGAATCTTGTTTAAGTTCTATCAGAGGTCCTGCTGAAGGTGCAGTTGATGCGGTATGTTCTTGTTACTTAATGTAGTTTGGATATGAAAAAGCTTACTCTGGAAGCAAGGTCTTCATAAGAGCCTCATAATTTGTGACTTCATGAAGCTGGTCTTCTTTTAAACTTGGTGGTTGTGTATGTCTGTTTCCTTATGTATGCTAGTCAAATTTTTATATAGCCCATATACTCATACAACCTTTTGGGAGTATGTTTTAGTCATTTTGTCTCCTAACTGCTTAAATCTTACTGTGGTTGCCCAAATTGGGATCAACCTGCATATAAGGAGCTACTGCTTGCATATAACAGTATTCTAAATCGGATGTTTTTGCTATAATTATGTCATGGTTGATGCTCTTTTTTCTGAAGTCAAACAGATGATTTAGGTCAACAGGGAAGATAATTTAAGGACACTATCAACTATTGTTTAGAATTGTATTCGAATATAATAGTGAAAACAGTTAGCAAGAAAGAAATATTTAATCATTTTTTTTACATTTTACAGTATTATAATTACTTTTGATTTATCTGAACTATAGTTGCTTGCATAAACTGTTTTGTATGCATAAACATTTTTACAGTATTTTTTTAAAACCACTCTGGACATCCTCAAGCAATTTGGCTTGTTCTTTTCCTTTTTATGTGGGAGGATGATGGGAGATTGATTGCAACAAAAATTGTGAGTTTACTGTAGTTTCTGTTTTCTGTTGGCCCTGGTTGCCCTGGTTGCAACTAAATGTATTAGCTTGAGCTTACTGGTCGTGTTATTTTTGTTCTATGGGAAAAAAGTATGTCTTTCAAAAGTTTTTCTTGACAGAATGTTCTTTTTTGATTCCAGGTTCATGCAATATTAAAGGATCTTGTTCACAAAGCTATGAGTGAAAGCTCGGTAAATTCTTCATTTACTATTTTGTTCACTTTGTTTTCAGTTTATTTTCCGTAAGGTATTCGCTTGTAAAGGAGTGAATTATGAGTGAAAGCTCGGTAAATTCTTTATTTTACTATTTTGGTGACTTTGTTTTCAGCTTATTTTTCGTAAGGTATTCGCTTGTAAAGGAATGAATTAATTTAGGATTTGTTCTATCTGTACACTTATGTTTTATGTTAAAATATTGTGTTATATCTAGAATGTAAAAGGCCATTTCCTTGCCACTCACTGTACTCCATATCCAGTTATTTTTAGTTTGTTGGCAGATAATGAATGAGTACTTTTCTTGTATGCAGGAACTAAGACAATACCCCACCCTTCGAGTAGAAGTCGCAAATGCTGCTTCTGAATCATTGGAGAGGATGAGAGATGAAAGCAAGAAAGCAACTTTACAGCTTGTGGATATGGAATGTGGTTATCTCACAGTTGATTTTTTCAGGAAGCTACCTCAAGATGTTGAAAAGGGTGGAAATCCAACACATTCTATATTTGACCGTTACAATGATTCATATCTCCGCCGTATCGGTAAGCCTCCTATTCTTCTTTAACTACAACCCTTCAATTACTTGAACATTACTGATAATTATTTTCTCCAAGTATTGGAATTGCAATCATGTTTGGAACCTTTGTTATTATGTTTTCTCTCCAAGTTTACTTTATGATCAGGTTATGATCTTATATTTTTAATTGCTCATTCTAATGTCCTAGGAGATTGTTTGTTTTGGTCTCTCTTTTTCCCTAAGGCACCACCTTTCTGCTGAATTTGAACTGCTGACTGAGTTTCCCATTTCTGTATTCCAGGGACAACTGTCTTGTCATATGTAAATTTAGTCTGTGCATCTTTAAGGAATTCAATTCCCAAATCCATTGTTTATTGTCAAGTACGTGAGGCAAAACGCGGCTTGCTTGATCACTTCTTTACAGAGTTGGGTGGGAAAGAGGTCAGTGTTCTACCCCCATCTCTCATCTCATTTATTCTCCCTGACCACCTTTTTAACAAAACCCAAAAAAAATTTTCTGCAGGCAAGAGCATTGGGTAAGATGTTGGATGAAGATCCAGCAATTATGCAAAGGCGAACCAACCTTGGAAAAAGGTTGGAGTTGTATAGGACGGCACAGGCCGAGATTGATGCACTCACCTGGGCTAAGTGAGAAGGGAATTATGAGCAGAATCTTTTTGCTGTCGATTGAGAATTGCTAGGTGTAACAAAACAATGGTGATTCTTTGATTCATATAGATATACGGCTTGTTTCATTTGATCCATATGGTGAGGCCATTGTAGGACAAATTACGGTCCAATTTAATTTCTACTAGCAATGTGTATAGCTTTGGTGGCTTGTTACATCTTGTCATTAATCATCGATGTTTGAACTTCTACTAAATTCTATGCAGTTAGGTGTCTTTCTTTTTTGCCCAGTTTGGAAGATTGTTGTAATTAATCAACTACTTTTTCAAGGACTTCTATCTTATTCTTGGTCTCCTCCTATTGTTTTTAATGGGATTACCAATTCACTAATGACATTTATTAGGTGGTTTGAGTTATGTTGATGTGTATGAACTGACTTAATTGGATGAGGCGATGAGCCGTATATATCCATATTTGGGCCATGTACACATAGTAATCAAGGGAAAAGTTAAAGATGTTCACGCAAGTCTTGATGTTGATGTGGTATGGGATGTTCTCGTAGGTGTGTTGGGGTGATGAGAATCGCCCCCATTAAATGCATGCACAATGCGTTTACACTCGTGTTAATTTAATGGGTGTTATATGCACTCGGGTTTATGTTAATCTTGCTATATTAGAATAGAGTGATAAATTACCAAGCAGTGACAAAAACTGTCTCATTCAGTTTCAATCGTGCAATTAAATTATTGTCAACTTCTCATAAATTAGGAGTGTTCAGATGCAAAGTACTTTGTAAACAACGAACTTTTTGAAGAGTTAATGTTTATGAGATAGTGATAGTTTGTGATTGGTACCTCAAAATTCCAATTACTATGAGTAAAATTCATTTAGGTACTGTGTGTCGTAATATTACATACGTTATTCACGATGCGAGTTAGTAGCACAACTAAGAAGCTGTGTCAACATGTCGTACTTGTATCAAATTTTGTATTGATTTTCAATTTTACTTCAAAAATGTCAAAAGTTACACGAAGTATATTAATTGCATTAATGAACAAATGTATCTTGACAGGTAGAATTCAAGACATGTAATGTCGAGTTCAAGTTTCTCTCGGTTAATTTGAGTCAAGTTTATGTCATGTGAGATAGTTTTAATTATAGGATTAGATAACTTTCATAAAGTAAATGCATAATCAAACATCTTTCGTAAGAGATTGTATTTCCTTTTTCTTAATGGATTGGAAAAATAAATTTGTTCCAATCTGATAGAGGAATGACATAGTTGGGAAAAGCGTTTTAAGAGACTTGACGCAATACACAAGCAGATGACCTACGATGACAGTCAGCACCTCAGTACACATATTTTATACGTAACCAACACGAAGTAAATATTTAAATAAATTGAAGATTAGTAATATTTCAAAAAGGGGGTGTAGCTCATATGGTAGAGCGCTCGCTTCGCATGCGAGAGGCACGGGGTTCGATTCCCCGCACCTCCATTTTACTTTTTTTTTTTTGTACGTGGTTTCATCATTACATACTATCAACTTATCAAGTATCAACTAAATACACTATTTATACAATAGTTTCCCCCACATGTGTTCATAATTAGTCTCAACACTTGTCCACATAAGAAAAGTTGTGTCATTAAACATCAAATAGCATTAAATTTATAACTCTCCCAACCCCCTCTTTTAATAAATGCTTAATGAAATGACAAATAAGCTTTGCTAAGCTCCAAAATAACAAACAACATCATATTTCTATATAAAAAGGGATTCAACTTAAATTATATGTAGTTACACTTACACCTTACCATATTTTGCTACATCCATATATATATATATATATAACTAATCAAATAATAATTCATTCTTTTGTTATCTTATTAATTCCATTAATAGAAAAAAAAAATAAATTAAATAATGGATTGTAAGATAAGGAGGAGAAAGAAAGGAATGCTTAAACCAATAAAAGTTAATAAAGGGGAAAGAATATTGGATGAAAATGAAAGAGAGGAACCTCTAAGTCCAACATCAGCTGTTTTTCATAAACCAAATTTTAATATTAATATATTAGCTATTATGGGTTGTAAAACTCCTATCGATCTTCAGCTTTGCAAGGCTAAAGCTCATTTCACTCTCCTTAAGCACCCTCGTTTCTCTAGTCTTGTGGTAATTTTTTTTTATTATTATCCATTATATATTTATCATGTGTATTATTTCATAATATTGTATTTGTTTATTTATTTATTTATTTATGTTTGTTATAAGTTTGTACATGCAACTAACTATGCAAGGAGGGCGTTAGCTTATTTTAAAACTCCACTTCCTTTAATGTAAAGCCGTTATAGTACCCGGCCTGTACTTGTTCACATGTTTCTTACGTAGTATATATGTTGTCTTCTAAACGACTCTAGGGTGATTAATTAGTTCTCAAGGTGGATATTTGCGACGTACTTAGTTTTGAAAAGGAATAAATTTTGTTCAGTGAAATTGAATATAATTAGTGTTAACTTCATCAAAATTGATGATTAATTTCAAATTCAAAATTGATGTTTGTCACGGAGTTTGTAGTAGCTTAGTACTGAAAAACTAGTGATTGTATAATCCATGCAACGCATTATCTTCAATTCTAGTACGGAGTATTATTTTAGTTGTGACTCCAACTCGACTAACTATATGGACTTTTGAAATATTATGGTGTCTAAAATTAAATACTACGTAACTTACTTTCTAAGAAGTAAAGAAATTTATTTATTGTTATATACTTTTGACAAAAAGTATGAAATGTTAAAATTATGTTTAGTAGAACAAAAGCTTAAATATTTTGATGATGAAAAGCTAATAAATTAAGCATGGTTTTTACAGGTTGGGGATCCAAGTAAAGGAGAACAATTGAAATGGGTGAGAACAGAAGTAGACATAGAAAAGCATGTAATAGTGCCGGAAATAGACGTCGAAAACATAGGTTCACCAGATAAATTTGTTGAAGACTATTTATATAACCTTAGCAAAACAGGCTTAGATAGGTCTAGGCCACTTTGGGACATCCATATTCTACAACTTAAGCTTTCTGAGGATGTTAATTCCGTTGCTATATTTCGAATTCATCACTCACTTGGTGATGGCACGTCTCTAATGTCTTTATTGTTAGCTCTTACGCGCAAGACCTCTGATCCTAAGGCCTTGCCTACCATCCCTCGTCAAAAGAATTCTAATAAGGATATGAAACATGAGTGGCGCGTTTGGAGATGGATTTTGACCTTGTGGTGGTTACTACAATTGGCATGGAATACTATGGTGGATGTGTTGTTGTTTGTAGCAACTGCGCTTTTCTTGAAGGACAATGCGCCCCTTAAGAGTCATTCCCCTGGAGGAACGGCTAATACCCCTAGGCGCATTGTTTACAAGTTTTTTAGCCTTGATGATATGAAATTGGTGAAGAATGCAATGGGTGGTGTAAGTTTATACTTATTGCTATTAGTCCTAAGCTAACTACACTACAATGTTCGGCTCAATATGTTTTTCACTAACTTGATCACAATTATTGTACAGACCATCAACGATGTTGCTCTTGGAATCACACAAGCTGGTTTGTCTCGGTATCTTAATAGAAAATATGGTAAGCTCCTTTGGCGCGCTTCACAAACTGATCATCAATAGAGTGTCTTAAAATAGAATGTATGAATTAATATTATTGTTATATATGCATGGTTTTTTCCTTAGGAATTGATGGAAAAAGTCATGAGTCTGGAAAAGAGCTATGGAAAAACATTCACAAACATATTCGCCTAAGGTCTGTTCTTCTTGTCAACATACGATCAACAGGAGGAATACAAGTGAGGAACTCGACTATGAATACACCAATCTTATAATAAAATATGCACATATCAATACTTGAGTCGATTTATGTAACATAATTATTGTAGGCTTTGTCTGATATGATGGAGAAAGATACAGAGGTTAAATGGGGTAATTCATTAGGCTACGTGCTCCTTCCCTTTACAATTGGTTTGCGAGATGATCCTCTGGATTACATCCGAGAAGCAAAGGCTACAGTTGACAGAAAAAAGAACTCATTAGAGGTCGTCTACACATTTGTCGTTGCTGAAATAGCAATGAAATTGCTTGGTACTAAGGTGCTATATTCAATATTCATCCATTCTCGGTCTAATATAAGTATATAACACTTTAGCTTGAACGAATGTAGCTAATGTACGTTACAAGCTGTTTATATAATTGTGTTGTTCATGTATTCATCGACTTGAGTTTTTGCAGTTTGCTAGCTCTATAACTGATAGAATTAACGCCCATACAACAATCGCCTTTTCAAATTTAGTCGGTCCTATAGAAGAGATAGCTTTCTATGGCCATCCTATGGCTTTTCTTGCTCCATCTTCCTATGGTCAACCACATGTAAGTTTCTCCATTTTTGCATAGAATTAAGTTTTATGTATGTTTCTATGAATTAACCGTGGAATAAATGATCGAATTGTACGTACAGGAGGTAATGATCAATTTCCAAAGTTACATCAACACGATGACATTAGTTCTAGCGGTTGATGAACAAGTTGTTCCAGACCCTCATCAATTATGTGATGATATTGTTGATTCCCTCAAATTAGTTAAGGATGCTATTATCACACAAGGTCTTGTCAAGGACGAATTTGTCCCGGCGAAAGGTGTTTCATCCGCTTCGCAATGAGAGAAGCTAACACCATGCCTCAAAATAGCTCATTGAGAATCAAAGTATGCAATATAATTGATGTAACCATCATATAGCTCGCATCTTGCAAATGATTTTTAGAAACTTAAACTTTCATGCATTTGGAATTACAAACTTATTAATTCTTTTTACATATATCTGCTAGTCGCTAGTTGCTAGAGAGAGTGAAAATGTCAAGTGTACGTTGTTTCTTAGCAATTGAAGATTGTTTCTTAATTGTTAGAAGTGTAGTTTAATCTTGTACGTGTGTAGTGTTATTACAGTTTTCCGGAAGTAAGTTAATCCCAAACAAAAGGAATTGGCCAACGAATCCACCAAATCAGCTATTGAAAATACCACATGACACTTTTAAAATAAAACTTCCCACATAAATTATTTAATTTACACCTCATTTAATTCATGTCAGCGTCAGCAATGTTACGCTGAGTCTAAATTAACCTTGTGCATAGCCTTTACTCTTTTTTCATATGAATGAATAAGTTGAACACAAAATAGAAGTACCATTTGTATAAAAACTGAAATGCATGTAGGGCTGGTCATAGGTCGAAGTTTCGAACATCGAAAAAGTAGGATATCGGATACTCCATCCAATCGACCAATATATTCGCAACATTTTGGTTACGAAATTTTCAGATCGGACTATTGAAAATATGAAATAATCAAAAAACAAATGTAATTTTAAATTAATTTGTTACCCTAAATATCCTAAAATATTACGAAAATTCGAACTTTTAAAATTCACTATCCAAGTTGGTAGTTAATGAAAGTTTTCAGATCAAATATCCTAAAAGGATGAATCGAGTTAGAATTACGTTTTCAAATAGTTTTTTTCAACCCTACTGAAATGCGTCCTCTAAACTCTAAAGAAAGGAACAATGGTTACTCAACCTAGGGAGCGGCCATCTGAAGATTAATCCAGCATCTATAATGGTTTATATAAAGACGCTTTATAAAAATAAATAAATTTAAAAAAAAACAAACCATTTACAAACTCCAAAGAGTTCAAAAGTCCAAAACTATGCGCTATGATCCAATATGCAATGGTGCGCCATAACCCCAAAGTTTGCCAATAGTACATGTCAAAACTTTGGCATGTTATATTGCATTATTTATATATTTGTGTTCTTACTTTTGAAATTCTCCAAACAATGCAATATTAACACTAAAAAAAGATATACTTTTAACATGTACTATGTTTTCGGTGACAATTGTTGTGTTGTCACCCCTATCTTCAATACTAAAATTAACACACGTGGAGATAAAGTTATTGTTGAAGTGTACATAGTTAATGTTTTATTCAAGTTTATTTTCTTATTTGTAATAGCATGCATATAAAATTATGTGTATGTGTAAGATGTTTTTGTTTACATTGTTAATTTTTAAAATTATTTATTTTCCTATGTATTCTTCTGTTTCCTTATTTTCATAAATTTACATTAACTCATTTTTAAAACATGTCTGTTTTAGAAACTCTGTCCATTTCAGTGCTACATAGCCTATTTATAAACTTAGCCCTTAAGATTATGCATTTATGCTTAACATATTTCAAATTTTACTACTTCTTTTGCCTCAATTTATTTAACCTACCAACATTTGCCATAATACTTGTACAATAAATGTTTTCGTTCCTTTTATACTAGCTAGGATTTTGTCTATATCTTTTCATCACATGAAAATTTTAATTTATTTATATTTTTAATTACATTGTTACAAATAAATTCTTGTGGTCTAGCTTAAACTGTTAATCAGACCATACCACACGCATGAGCCTAATTGTTCCATCCGATTCATCCTTTGGGTTAATCTAAATTTAATTAGAGCTTAGTTTAAGGCGCTTAGATTTAAATTCCTCTCAATTGTTGTTACAGAGAATCGAAAACAGGTCATATTGCATTCTTAATTTGCACCGCACCAACAACGTACGGATTGGAGTGCATGGCTCCACAATAGACATATTTTTATTGAAGAAGTCTACACTTTTCTACTTTTAAAGGCCACTCAATAAATTACATTTCGCACCAGGTTAAAAAATGTTATTTTGTATGTCGCACACAGGAATATGATGCATTTTGTAAGGGCTAAGTTAGCTCAGGAGTAGGGAGTAATCAAATTAACTTGGTCTCTCAACTTTCCTTGTTTATTGATCTCAACTACTAGCTAACAGACATCCAATTACGTTAATGGCCCGCGCTCAAGTTTTCCTAGCTAGTTCTAATTTCGTAATACTACCTCCGTAAACTTTTAATTGCAAGTGTATATATATATATATATATATATATATGAGAGGGATATATCATGGCACGTACTATTGATATAGTTAGTGCAAAGGTGATAGCTAGTCAGCTAGAGGGAGAGGAGGTGACAGTACATTTTGTTGTCTTTGATAGTTGTTTAGGTGATGAGCTAGGAAGCCATGAAGGAGGCGTAAGAGACGCAGAGACGAGGAAAGACGAGAGGAGGGAGCTAGAAGACCTCATGCATAGAGGACTGAACTAAAAACACAAAAAATAAAATTTAATCATAGAATTTTATGGAAGCTAAAATATAACATAGACGTGATATAATGTGAAATTGTGATATCCCTTGATAGAATTGGAGTAATTTCAGTTGATGATATATATATATATATATATAAAGGTTATTTTTAATTTCGAATTTATCGATCATCTATATATTTACTACTGCCTAAAATATGTCCTTGATAATTTCAACTAACCATCAACAATGTATATATATCGATTTATGGCAATGAACACAGTAGATATACGTAGTACTCCGTAATAAATTTTTCAACCGCCATGTTAAATGCATAGTAACTTTTTTTTGACAACAGATAAATTTTCACAGTACACATTTCAGCAAGTCTTAGCCTATATAAAGCTCTCAAAACTTCACATATATATTACTAATTACAACACACACTTCTCTCACAAATCTTTTAAAAAATTAATAATATATATATAGTTATAGAACTAAATTGGTAATTATGGATAATAATGTGATTATGAGGAGAACAAAAGGGATGACAAAACCCTTAAGAATAAATTGTAATAGAGGATTAGAAGATGAAGTGAGCATGGAAGAACCACTAAGTCCATCATCAGTTATGTTTTTTAATCCAAATTTTAATATACATGTTTTAGCTACTGTGGGCTTCAAGACTCCCATTAATGTTGATATTGTGAAAGCTAATTTTCCAATTTCATTCCTCAAGCATCCTCGTTTTTATAGTGTTGTGGTACGTAACGACTTTTTTCTCCCCTTAATCATTTTTCATAGTAGAGGCTCCGGAATAATTTATATATTCTATCATGCCCCCCTTACACGAGAGCTCGTTGAGCTTAAAATGTGGATGTAGTATGGGCTCCCATACCCTGCGCTTAATAATTCCACTTAGAAAGAAGGGGTGGATGAGATTCGAACCCGTGACCTTTGTGTCACGTTGGCTCTAATACCATATTAGAGGGCAATATCAACCAAAAACTTTAGCTGATAGTTGAGGCCAGGAATAATTTATATACTCGATCTATCACCAACATTAGTTTGTAGTCATATGCTACATTTATGTTTGTCAATGTCTGGTGCGTTCAGTCCTTACTATCTTACAAGTTGGACGTCTGAGACGAGTTTAAAATAGAGCCCATATAAGTAAAATTAGAAATACTTTCTAATCATTTTATAAAGAAATTAAGAAAAAAATACATCTACGTAGTAATTTTTTTTAAATGAGGAGCTTATCTGATGCTAAAATGACCTGTATATTTTGAAAGTAACTAACTGATTTAAATAATAATAAAACAAAAAATAGATAGTTATAAACTCATATAGTAATAACTTAGAAAAAAAATTATGCGATTAAATTAAGGCTATGTTCTCACTTTGTGTGAATTTTTCTAACATTAAATTTTTTGATCTGAACTTTTCTACTTTGGTCTAGTATGAACTTGTTGTAGTTATCTTTTGTTCTAAATACTTTCTGATCTAATATGAACCTTTTTGATATGGTCAAATTTGATTTTTTTTTTTTTTTAAGTTTATAAATAAGCATTAGAGAGCTTAAATAAGTTAAAGTAAACATAGCCTAATTCATTGCTCGATTTATAGGAAGGAGATCCAAGTAAAGGAGAAGATTTAAAATGGGTGAAAACTGAAGTGGACTTGGACAAACACATCATAGTTCCAAAAATCAAGCATGAAAACCTAGAGTCACCAAATAAGTTTGTTGAAGATTATTTGTACAACCTTAGCAAATCAACCTTATCCATATATATATATATATATATTCTTCATGCGAAATGGCGAAAATATGAACGTATAATTAACTAATGATGTCGTATGTGTGCTATATATGATATGTTGTAGGCATTATCTGATATGATGGAGAAAGATACAGATGCTAAATGGGGAAATTCATCACTTGGTTATGTCCTCCTTCCATTTATAATTGGATTACGTGATGATCCTCTAGATTACATTCGAGAAGCAAAAGCTTTGGCTGATACAAAGAAGAATTCCTTGGAGGTCTTCTACACACGTTGCTTGGCACATAAAGTTGCTTGGCACCAAGGTTGGTTTTATATTCATACTTAAATTTATGTACATTATTTATTGTGATTGTTCTTTTTTATTACTACATAGATTTTTATATTTGGCCGGTCATACTATTAGTATGAGGGATTACTTTAATGGGAAAATGATAGAGTATAAAACCAATTCATGAGCTTCAACTATTAATTTAAGCTTGCCAAAATTGATGGGAAAAATCCCAACTTTCACTCATCTGCTCAAAATAATCCATACTTTGCTAAATCCCATTATAATTCGATGTTGGATAAAAAATTCCCTATATAGACCTCTTTCAATTGTAACCTGTTACAATAGGTTTTTTTAGGTATGTGTAGGTTAAATCCATCTAATTAGCCTCTAACCCCTCTAATTATTCTTCAACTCACCCCATTATTTAACAAATTAGATTAATTAAAAAATTAAAACTCAACCACCTCTTTTGGCAGTCACCACCAGCCAACCACCTTTGGCAGCCATAAGCCCCAACACCCAGACACCCCAACACCCTATTCGCCACCTGTCGTCTTGTCTTGTGCCCCTTCTCGTCCTCCATAAGCCATAACCCTTTCCCTTCCCCCTCGAACACCTACTCCCCCAGCGACAATCAAACCCAATTAGGGTTTCTCCATTCATCGAATAAAGGAATTGCTTAAACCGAGTATTTTCCCCCTTGAGTTTCGGAATGATGGAATATTTGGATTATGGGTATCGAGTTCGGGTTTAGGTTTAAGGTTCATGCGTGGCAATAGAGTTTCGATTTGGGATCTTTGGGTTTTTGGGGTGGGTGGCGGTCATAGTCATCATTTTGGGTTTTTAATTTGATGGTTGTCATTTTGGGTGGGTTATGGTTGTGGTTTGTGGTTTTGGGTTGTGGGTACGTGGTATGTGATAATAATGATGGTGATGGTAGTGAGAAGAAGAGGGCGATGGATGGTGATGTTTATGTGGTTGTTTTGGTCAATGGTGGTGGTGATGATGGTGGTGATGAGAAGAAGGAAGAGGAAAGGGTGATGGTGAGGGTGATGGTGATGATGATGGGTAGAGTTGCAGAGGAAATAAGGTGGAGGGATGATGATAGTGATGGGTAGAGTTGCAAAGGAAAGAAGGTGGAGGGATGATGATGATAGTGGTGATAAAGGGATGATAAAGATGAATCATGACTTGTTAAACAGGTTACAAGTCATTCCGTCTATATAGGGAATTTTTTATCCAACATCGGATTATAATGGTATTTAGCAAAGTATGGATTATTTTGAGCAGATGGGTGAAAGTTGGGAATTTTCCTATCAATTTTGGCTTTAAGCTTTTGGTTTAGTTGGTCTTCTAATATGATATCAGTGCCAACGTGACACAAAGGTTCGAATCTCATCCATTTTTCTCTTCTAAGTAAAAATATTAAGCGCAGGGTATGGGGGACCATGCTGCAACTACACTAGAATAAATGGGGTTCTTAGATTTTTTTTTTTTGACTAGAGCAAAATGAGTTTACTAGAATAAAGGTCGAATAGGAAAATAGGTTTATTTTTTTGCTCCTAACTCACAATTGTACATAATTCATCAATTATTTATTTATTTTTATTTTTTTTTCTTTTTTGCTTTGCAGATTGCTAGTTCTATAATTGATAAATTTATGGCACGTACAACGATTACCTTTTCAAATTTGGTCGGACCTTTAGAAGAGATTGGCTTATATGGGCACCCTATGGCATTTCTTGCTCCAACTTCTTATGGCCAACCACATGTAAGTAGCTTCATTTACAACCTATGAGTTATCTTTTTGCTAAGAGATTAATTAAAACTCCATCTTAAGGTATGTGATAATAATTATGTATGTTCTATCTTAATTAATTATGTTTTCTCTAATTTTCTAAAACTTTGCTAGTTAGTATTTATTGTTATTATTGTTAACCATTAGGAGGTGATGATCAACTTTCAAAGTTATATCAATACGATGACATTAGTTCTAGCAGTTGATGAAGAAGCTGTTCCAGATCCTCAACAGTTGTGTGATGACATTGTTGGATCCCTCAAATTAATCAAAGATGCTGTTCTCACACAAGATTGATTGTTTGTAATTGGGAGGTGCATATCGAACCACATTACATATAAGCTTAATTAAAGGACTACTCCTCATATTACCAATTGGTTTTACGATGGAATTCTGATGTGCTTATGTATAATCATTCTTTCCTCGAATATAGGCTTGTGACTAGGCCTAATAAATTTATCACTTTTTTTTACAATATATGTCTTTGTTCATTAGTAGTTTGATGTAGTATTGTAGTTGTCCGGTTGTAGCAAGTGAGTTAATCATATTTGCCTACAGGGCTACATGTGGGTTTAGTTTTGTACGAAAGAATTAACTTAATTAAGTTATGGAATCCAAATTTAGCGTCTGGCTGATAAACATATAGTTAGAAGAAAATTCTTTCGTTCAACATTTTTTGTTTTTTTTTTTTGCTATTACTTGTCGGTATCAACACATTCTAATTAAATTTGGGGGAATTCCTGATATCTAATTGAATTGTGAGACACCTAACAAATAAATAGATAACAATGCGTCAATGCCTAGTTAATTTTGTCATTTCACATCCGTTAGTTGCCAGGAAATGGATTCGGTTTTGCATAGAATTGGGTTTTGAGGTATGTATGATTTGCTGAGGAAAAAAAAATTATACCTTCTCACTTATTGTTTATCACTTGTGTTATTTTTTGATTGGTTAAACAAGTTCTTTTTTAATCTTTAAATTCAAAAGTGATGGGACCTTGTTTTAAAACCAATTACTACGTAGTTTTGTTGCAACATAAGTGACACACAAATTATTGTAGATTCAAACTCGATCTATCAATCATCTTGATTTCATATCCTTCTCAATTTTCAAAATTCCCTCTAAATATAGTAAAAACATGCTTCTAGATAATTTTCTGGCTAGGTTATAGAGTGGCCGAGTACTGAGTAGCTAGGGATGGATCCATCCATCTATGACAAAAAAAAAGGAAGAACTTTTTCGATAGTGAACCCAAATAGAAAATACTTGCAATATATTTTGTACATGTTATCTATTTATATATATATATGCTTTAGGTTGAAATAAAGCTTAGAGTGTTTTTGGGTCACCTTAAAAAGTACATGAAATACAAGATGAAAATAAGACAAAGTCCAAAATAGTTTTCTGAAAGACAAAAAATTGAGTTGAGCACGTTGGACACTTGGACCTCCTCCCTTTGGACCTTGACACAACATATATAGTGTAAACTTTTCCAGAATTCCATAAAAACTAGAACTAAATTCCAAATGGCCAGAGACGACCAACAGACTACAAGGGAATATAAGCGCATTAATTAACAGAGAGCAATCAGTTTTGACTCAAAGTTAAAATTTATTTATGGTTTCAAAGAAACTCTACATAAGGATTGAAATCCTCACAAAAACCCACACAAGACCAAAAGTCCACAACTAATGCATAACAATAAGTCCTGATATTGTGAAGCAGGCGAAGGCCAATAAGCCCAATTCATAAAGTTGCCTGTTTCCATTCTACCATGGATAATATACACTGCATACCAGCAGGCAGCAGTATGCTCAAAGCATTGCCTGAGATAAGGAACATCCAAAGAAGCCAACTAAGGCGACACGAAATCACATACCAGGCCAGCCAAGATCAATGCAAGCATGACTTACAACAACGAACTTGGGAATGAACCAGAGGTCATGATCCATCTACCAAAGCCATACAATACTTATATCCAATTTTTTCCGGGTAAATCCAGCAAAAAATTAAAGAAGCTCTTTACCTGAAGTAATCCACGCATAACTCAAGCGATATATATAGCTCATGATCAACCATTAGCCAAACCAATTAAAATTAAAGAAGCATATGTAGAATTACACAGTACACTTTGCACAAGAAGCACTTTTGTAAGCAAAAATCACATACATATATATATGAAAGCATATAAACACATGATTAAAGGACGTCAACCAGAAATAAAACATGCATTAGTGATAATAGGCATGTTAATATATAAAATTCATCATCATGTCACACAACTACAAAAATCCCCAAATCTCCAAGCAGCTGTGTTTGGAGAAAACGTTAAAGCTCATAAGCATTCACATCATTCGAAACAAGTGCAACATACATTTAGAGTTTCGAACATGGCAACCAAATTAATTAAATTTAGATTAGAAAGTTAGAAGCAACTGTTTGACTACAGCACGCTGTCGTGAGGTAGAACGTAGAAAGTAGGGTTGCTTAGCCCCAAACAATCGAAGAGGTGGATGGTTAAGAGAATCACCACATCCAGAGTAGTCGCAAGGACGGTGTTTTTTACCTTTCAAAATAAGACAGACGGGTTACTAAAGGCTAAAAGATGGGTGGTTTATAACGTGCGTCAGAAGGGAAACGAAGCTCAGCAAAGAACAACTTAGGGGGAGCATTATGCATGAGATATGTTAATGTTTTTAGCAGTGTCCCCATATTAGCATGCCATTGCTTCCTGGCCTATAGCATCCACCAACCTCATAATTTGTACCCAGTCCTACACAACATTAACATTTTATATTATCCTCCCAGTATTAGTATTAGTATTAGTATTAGTATTAGTATTAGTATTAGTGGTGTATGCAACTACATGTAGTGATTCAATGCCAAACCAGCATATCTAACAGTTTGAAGACGAAGAAGATTTTCTAATTCACTAGCATTTCCATAAGGCCTGATTCATTCATATCCAACAGTTAGTACGTATGAAGTATGAACCACCCAAACATAATACAATAATTAACAAACCTACTCATCCACTTTGTCTTCCGCCTCCGGCTCCGTCTCTCGCCAATAATATAAACTCCGATAATCATTGGAATTTATTTGGTCTGAAATTCAACCAAGTGTACGTTATTATATAATTAACCACATGTAATAATTAAATTAAGACTACTTTTCTTCTTCTTCCAAACTTTTGGTTTTCTTCCTCGATTTCTTTCCAACACTTGAATTATTTCTCCTTTTCATAGCTATTTGATTGGATTGTGTTGTTGTTTGAAACCTTGAAGATCAAAACCAAAACCAAAATCAACATCAACATCATAAACCCTAGATCACATTTCCCCAAACTCTCAATTCAATTCACCAAACATATCCTATACTTTAAAAAACAGGGGAGTTTAATTGTTTATTTTCTGAAACAAATTCGAATTACATAATAACAATACCAGAATCCCCTACAATACTTACCTTCTCTCTCTATTTCGTCTTGTATTTTATGACTTAGCGACCATAATAACTAGCGACAATGATAGACTTCGTTTCCGAGGGTCCGTCCTACGCTCCATCTTCTTTTTGTTTTTTTTACTACTTGCTCCCGACAATCGTGTGACTTCCCATAATCGGTTTTCGGTCTCAAAAAAAGTTGTTATCATCCCTCTTGTGATTATTTAAGGAAATTTTTTTTCCAAACGTCAAAAAACTTGCTCTGACCCCTCTTATAGTCGTTTTACCCTAAATCGACTGCTCTGGGTTCACATATTACCATATGAACATCATATAAAATTTTGGCAACTTTTTTTCCTAGGACCCCAAAACCTAAAAAACAGTGAATAATGGTCTTCGTTTCAAGCTTTCGAATTGTCCGTCCTAGACTCCGTCTTTCTTTCGTTTTTTTACCACCTGTTCTAGATCACCATAGAACTCCCTACAATCGATTTCGGCTTCTAAAAACCTTATTCTCATCCCTCTTATAGCTTTTTTAAAAGATGGCAAAAACAACTTTTTCCAAGACTATCTAAAAAGTTATTCTTTTCCCTCTTATGGCTGTTTCATCCCAAATCGACTACTCCGAGTTCATATTTTTACCATATGGGCATAATGTAAAAGTTTTTGGCAATTTTTTTTAGACCCTGGAACTTGAAAAAAAGTGAATAAAAGCTTTCCTTTTAAGCATCTGGAGGGTCAGTCCCGGGCTCCGTCTTCTTTTCATCCTCTTTTTACCACTTGCAAGACTTCCTACGATCAGTTTCAGCCTCTAAACAATAATCTTTTGATGGACGTTTCAGAGAAGTCAAATATAGATTTTTTTCGAGACCCTCTAAAAACTTGTTCCCATCTCTCTTATGGTCGTTTCATCCCAAATCAACTGCTCTAGGTTCATTTTTACCATACATGAATCATGTAAAAATTTTAAAAACTTTTTTTCCTGAGCTCCGGAACCTCAAAAAACAGTGATAATAGACTTCGTTTCAGGTCTTCGAAGGGTATGTTGCGTCTCCATCTTCTTTTCGTCATATTTTTTTACCACTAGCTCTGGATCACCATGCCACAACAATCCTTGCAATCAATATTGACCTCTAAAAACTTTTTATCAACCCTATTAAAGTCGTTTCAAAAGAAAGCAAGAACAATTTTTTTTCCGAGACCCTCTAAAAACTTTTTCTCATCCTTTTATGGCTGTTTCACCCCAAATTAATCGATTACTATGGATTCATATTTTTACTAGTAGGGTTATAAACGAGTGATCAATGTTGCTAGCCTGCATGGCTACACATGAGGTGCCAAGGACCGAGGTGATGATATACATACTTCATGAGTTGTAACGAACAGTTGATTAAGAAGTATTTCCAAAACGAACGAACCTCATGCCATCCATTATGTGATGATATCGACGACTTTGTTGAATGACTTGAATCTGTATAATTGGGAGGTACTTAACTAAACACGTACATTGCTTAATACAAGAAATTAAAGCAAGCATTATAGCAAAATGCAAATTGTAAACGTTGTTTAATTATGTCATTTATTTAAAAGTTTAATGCTTTGACAACTGAAATTATATGGAGATTATTGTTGATATACTCCGTACACAGTATATGTTTGCCCCAGCTTGGTAGTTTGATGTCCTTATCCAATGTGAATGAATTAAGGCTGCTTATTAATTAGCTGTCGGTTTTATTGAGCTGCCAGCATTGAATCATATACTACCTCCGTCATGCATTAATTACAATAAAAATAGTAGTTTGTAAAGTATAAAATACGGAGTAATAAATTATTACAACTAATTTGTGAGGAGGTAATATATATGGAATCCAAATATATTATATATATGCATGGTGCCTGGCTTACTTGGCTATATATAAATCCATGTGTATATAAATGGTATCGGCCGTCCTTCCATTTATATATACTACGTAATTGAATTTATGGATGTTGTCATCTTCTATAGCCAGGGTAAAAAGTGTAATTTTACAATTTTAACTTTAGATAGCGAGTTAGTGACATATTGATAAAAATATATATAAGAATGATTATTTTGTATCTCCAAAGATGAATTTCATTTCCCAGGACACTGAGAATCTAAATATATATTAGGATATGATTTTCGGTCCACACAAAATTTATGGATTATGTATATTTCATCCTTGGAGAATATCATTTCCAGAGTACTATATAGGAGTAAATATTCGATACATTATTAATATACAAACGTTATAATTTTAACTAATACACTAACGTTTGAATATTAATAATGCAATAATTAAGACGAATCGTATAAGACCCTGCATGACCAAATCTATTCTTATATATTGAATCATATTTGAAAGATTATAAGTATGTTTGGAAGCCGCGTAGTTGTTAGAGATTGGACCAAGTCAAATCTCTCGGTAAAAAAATTAAAGTGTTTGACAAGATTGTTGTTTAAGTAGAGACAAAAGATTGGAGTAGGGTTGAGTAGGTGTTTACAAACATTAAAATTTTTAGCCGTTCGATTGTCAATAGTATCGTTTAATCATTACCACGCATCCTTCTTTCCCCTTTCTAATTCTTCCAAACATTAGAATAAAAAAAAAAAACCATTTTAAGAATCAATGTAACCATTTTATTCCTTCTAAAAATTACAATTCTTTTTTTTGGGGTCCAATAATTTTAAGAATTCTTTAATACATTTTGTTGTTGTTCTTAGGGTGTTTTCGTATTTTTATGGGTTATTTGTGAGAGTGTGAGTGACAAACAAACCGAGTTTAATTGGGTGATCTAAACATGTTGTTAATGGATTACTATGCATTAAAGCTTGATACTCCTTTGCTAGTTAGTTGGAGGGTGAGATAATAATGATGAGAGGGGTCATGTACTCATGTTAGCTTATATTTTCTCTTATTTTGTTGGACTATGTGCATAGTTTGTGTTTGTTTTGCTTCTAGTTCCCCTGTTTCTTCAGTTTTGTGAACATGTTTTTAATTTATGATATTTTTCATTTTCCTCTATAATATGGTAGCATCAAATATTTTGTAATTATGAATGGAGATTGTAATTGTGTAATGTGTGAGGTTATATATATACATATATAAGGTGGTCTTATTTCCCGGCCAATATGTTCTAGACAAAAGAAAAAATAGTTGATAAAATTTTTTTTAATAGTTACAATCTTACTTAGTAATTAAAACATTCTTATCAAAGATTTGTCTGTGTTTGTTCAAGCAATGAGCCAATGACATTACTATTTATTTACTAGCATGTATCAACTATTATGTTCCTACTGCAAAATAACATTGTCAGTACACTAAATTCATATCATGCCATTTATTGATAAATTAATACAACTTCAACATCTACTTAAATTTTACCAAACACTAATAGTTTCAAGAGCTACTTTAACAGCTTATTTTCAACAACTAGTTCGCACAGCTAAGAGTTACACAATAGCTAATAGCTACACAAAAGTTACAGCTGACAGCTATAGCTAATATCGTCAAATAGATAGTATATATATACTTGTGAATAGTATCTAGTGTAGCAAATGTACAAAATATTGTGGAACGGAGGGAGTACTTCATTTTGCAATTCCACCCAATAGATTAGTTTATATACTTTTCATTAGGAGTGAGCATAACCAGGTACCCGGTCATTTTACCTGGACCCGGTATTGGTCGGGTACCCATATCTGGTTCCGGTACCGGTTGTACCAGGTATTGGATTACCTCGTCCCGGTACTGGTCCCGACAGAAACCGGGTCCGGTACCAAGTACCCAGTTGTATATTTTGCGTAATTTTTTTTTTTGGAAAAGATATTTTAAACATAATTTAATACTTTAATATTGTATTTCTTTTGAAAAAAATAAAGGATCTAACATCAAATACAATATTACAAATTTGGGTTATATCACTTATATGTATAATGTCGGAAAATATTAAAATTAGGCAAATAAAATAAGTAAATTAGTAAAATACCACTTGGAACCGGGACCAGTACCAGGTACCCACCAGGAATTGGGTCTGGTTCCGGGTACCCGATACCGGTACAACGGGGTACCCGCGCGGGTACTGGGTCAAAAAGTCCAGTACTGATCCGGGTACTAACCGGGTAGTTATTTTGGGACCCGGTAGAGGGCCCTGGTCAACTGGGTCCGGGTCTTTACCCGCCGGGTCCAATATCGGGTAACCAATTCCGATGCTCACCCCTACTTTTCATAAATCAATGGTGAATGGGTGGAGTCTTCTAAAAAGTTTATTTTCAGTTTAGACCCAGTGTCAAAATCTTAACTGAGATAGAAAATGGAGAGAAATTTTGTACAATTGTACTTGTACTTATAGTAAGAGGGTTGATATTCCTTAAACAAGTAAGACAAATAGATTCTAATGCATTCAATAGATAAATTGTAATGTTGTTACAGTCAATAAATTGATGAGTATGCATGATGCAATGTACGTACTCTCTCGATGTTTGCTACATTTACCTTTTCATATCTCCCAGAACATAACTTATAACATTAATATCTCGAGTTTGATATATTAAAAAATTATATATTTTCGGAAAATATATATCGAGACGATTCAAACAAGATCCCATATAACTATGTTTTTCGTTATATATTAAACACCAAAGTGAATCAAAGTTACAATATAAATAGTGTCAAAAATCATAATATAGCAACTAAAAAAGATCGAGGGAGTATTTTTAAACCCAAAACAATATCACTAATAATTCTTTACATCCACTTGTTTCGAGGATTTTTCATATTGTGAATTAATATAGCTTCATTATGTAGAAGACATCACTTCTATCACATGCCATAAAGAGAAAGTGAGAACATTTAACATAGTATATATATAATATAGTAAGTTGTTGTTTATTGATTCATTCATTGTGTGCCATTTCAATCTGTTGGTGGTTAAAGGTATTAATAACACTTTCAAGTAGGAGCATAAGATGTTCCTTCATGGATCTTACTAACACATACAATAGTCTTACTCAACTTGATCAAATAAAGGCAAAAAACATTATTAGATAGGAAGTGCTATATGACTTATGCAGCCTCCTTCTTAAATGCTTGTCACTGCAATGAATTACCCCAACTTAAATTTTCCACAAACTTCCACCTATAAAATGCATTCAAAATGAGTCGTACAAAAATCAAACTAAGGAGTGCCAAAATCAGTTTTCTTTTCTCATTGTATCGTTCTTCTTTTCTTTTTTTTTTTTTTTTTTTTTTTCCGAACTTACCCGTCGTAATTGAGTGTAATAACAAAAAGTGAGAGTTATGGATTGTGTGATTAGGAGGAGAAATAAAGGGATGATTAAGCCCTTATCAATTAATACTAATACAAAATTAATGAAGTACTTGGAGAATGAAGAGAGGATGGAATTAGTAAGTCCATCATCAGCTGTATTTCTTAAACCTGATTTCAATATACATGTTTTAGCTATTATGGGCATCAAGAATCACATTAACGTTGATGTTTTGAAGGCCAAACTTCCTTCCACCCTACTCAAGCATCCTCGTTTTTCTAGCATCGTGGTAACTACGAACTTTTTTCTTTATTCTCTTTAATTTATTGCATGCATAATATTTCAATTTTTATTTACTTGACATAACTTATTTTATTTGTTAATTTAGCTACAACATATTATTACTACTATGCCATTTAGGTGAAATTTGCATAATCACATCTAACAGTTAAAAACTATACATGACTCGTTCATATTGTAAACTGTGCAGTATGATCTATAAATATGCTAGCATATGTACGTGTGTTTGATGTGAATATGATGCTAGTATATATGAACTATGAACTATTAAAATGTCAAAGTATATTAATCATCATCAAAACCTATGTATGCACTAGTATAAATTTAAATAATAGTTCAAAAACATGATTATAGCTTTCTTCAAACAGGAAGGAGATCCATGTAAAGGAGAGGAAATAAATTGGGTGAGAACCGAAGTAAACTTAGACAAACACATCATAGTTCCAAAAATCAAACTTGAAAACACAGATTCATCAACAGATAAGTTTCTTGAAGACTATTTGTACAACCTTAGCAAAACAACCTTAGATAGGTCAAGGCCACTTTGGGAGTTGCATATCCTCCACCTTGAGCTTGCTGACGGTATTAAGGGAATTGCAATCTTTCGGATTCATCATTCTCTTGGCGATGGAACATCTTTAATCTCCTTGTTGTTAGCCAACACGCGCCAAACCTCTGATCCCAAGGCCTTGCCAACGATTCCTACTCAAAAGACGTCTTGTGATGACAACAACAACAACAACAACAACAAAAACAAAATTGTACGATTTGTATGGAGACCGATTTTGGCCTTATGGATGATCCTACAATTATTTTGGAACACATTAAGGGATATATTGTTATTTGTAGCAACCGCAATGTTTCTCAAGGATAACTCTCCTTTTAAAAACTCTCCTAAAGGACCAAGCGCCCCTAGGCGTATTGTTTACAAGATACTTAGCCTCGATGACATGAAATTGGTGAAGAATGCCATGAACTGTGTAAGTTTTTTTTTTTTTTTTTTTTTTTTTTTTGCTTTTCGAT
>PYUH01000044.1:4918854-4930576 GCA_016808085.1 Suaeda aralocaspica | reverse complement strand
TTTTTTTTTTTTTTTTTTTTGTTTATTGCTATTCGATCTACTAATAATTTATCTCTTGGCTAGCAAACTAGTTATAATAGATTCTTTTTAAGCAAATGTAATATAATTGTTCTTAACTTAACTCGACTCATTGCATTGGATAAAACTACATACAGACAATCAATGATGTTGCACTTGGAGTCACACAAGCTGGTTTATCTAAGTACCTTAGCAGGAAATATGGTACGGTAAATCTTTTAATTTAGTTTTAATTTCGCAACAATTTGAAAACTTAAGGCACTAATCCATGTGATACAACGTATGAAAATAATATTATAGTGTATGTAACTTGTCTACTTTACTCAGGAAATTTTGACGACAACAATATTAAAGAAGACGTGAAAGCAAAAACTAAAAAATGTCTCAAGAGTATTCTTCTTAGATCGGTTCTTCTGATCAATATACGACCATCTGGAGGAATACAGGTGATACACTTAGTTAAACAATCGGGCAAGATCTCATATGAGAACTACATTTTTCTTGTGTATATATATTGACTATAAAAACGACGTACAGGCTTTAGCAGATATGATGGAGAAGGATGCAGAGGTTAGATGGGGTAATTCAGTAGGTTTCGTACTTCTTCCATTAACCCTTGGATTGCGTGACGACCCTCTAGATTACGTCCGGGAAGCAAAGGCTACAGTTGACAGAAAGAAGAATTCCTATGAGGCCATTTACACATTTTTCATGGCAGAAATAATCATGAAGTTGCTTGGTTCTAAGGTATAATTGCTTAACATTCGCCTATTTATTTAAAGTAACTTTAATGGTTGTAGCTTGGGACTTGCTTGCGATTTGCAAAAACTCCTAGCTACTAGCTTACCATTAAGCAATGCATGTTTAATTTGTTAAGCAGTAGCAAATGTTTAATAAAGATAACGTTCTTAGGAAAGTCATTTACTCGCTACCATAATTTCTATAAAGCTAAGGTACTCATAAATCATAATAAACAGGTATCAAATTTTGGCTCTAATTAAAGTCATATGTTTGTTTTATGCAGATTGCTAATGTTATATCTGAGAGAATTAACTCTCATACAACAATCGGCTTTTCAAATTTAGCTGGACCTTTAGAGGAGATTAGTTTTTACGACCATCCAATTGCTTTTCTTGCCCCAACCTCCCATGGTCAACCACATGTAAGTTTTGCTACTGGAAAAAGATATCATTAATTATTACACGTTAAAATGAAAATTTGAATATTCATACTCCCTCTATTTCTAATTAATTGGTACATATACATATCGACTATATGCACTATACACATGAATACTTCGCTAATTTTAAATAATGTTGAACTAGGGTGTGCTGCTAAACTTTCAAAGTTATAGTAACAAGATGATATTAGTCCTGGCTGTTGATGAACACGCGGTTCCTGATCCTCATCAGATGTGTGACGACATTGTTGGTTCACTCAAGCTCATCAAGGATGCTGTCATATCACAAGGCCTTGTCAAGGACTCCTCGACTGGCTGCTAAAGATTGCGCGACCACCTATACAGAAATTTTGATCAATACTAAATTACCTCATCAGGATTAAGTTCTCTGATCAAATTTAGTACAACATTACACTACTAGATATAGTCATACAGGTTATTTAATTTGCATTGTACCGAAAGTGGCCTAAATGCATAGTGTCTTGAAGTTTAGAAACGACCACATAGGTCGATCCATGTCCATAATGAAAGTATGAAACAATGAAAAAAATTTAGTATATGTGCTTATATGTTAGAAAAGTATAGTGACTAGTGAGTAAATGCGTGCCTTAAATGTGTCATAATGTACATCCATAATAGTCAATATTGTGATAGTTGGATCTCTAAAGTCTTTGATTTTTCGTGACATTTAGATTTACTGCGTATCTTAGCTGCATTATTTGGATAGTAAGATGATGTTAAAGCTAACTAAGATAAGCTATCTCGAAATTTTGAATTCTCAATCAACAAAGACCTTTACTTGTAGCTTATTGAATTGATAACATATTGTTAATTAGAGATTTGCTAGACCAGGTCTTGTATAGTAAAACATGATCAAAGACTTGAGACTAGTACTAACGTATTTTGTTATATATGGGCCGCAACCGTCAACTAGAGAGGTTTACATTAAAAACCATTAAACCATACACCAATTGGTCAAAGATGTGCATTATAACTTATAAGGAACAAAGAGTATATCCATTTTCGACAGGTCTAGCACGTACTTTCGAATATCAAGTATCAACTATAAACTAAGATTTCTGTATCAGGACATCTTAACTCTGGAACATTATACTACTAGAATCAAATTCTAATACTAAGCAATTGGAATTTGGACCACGCACCAAATAACTAAGGTTGCAACAAAAAGCAATACATCTAACTATTTGAAATCTTTTGAGTATTTTTCTTTTCTTTTGTTGTTGTTGTTGTTGTTGTTGTATTTCAAGGGACAACCAACAAATTGTAGGGTCCAAAAAAAAAAAGAAGTATAAGTTGCAGTTGCAAGAAAAGGGCGGGAATGATGATTTTTACCAGCAACGAACAACTACCTTACACCAATTTCACCATCATAACGCAAAACCTTGTAACTTCAACTACACGAGACTAAAACTTCTTAACCTTTTCTTTACTTCATCTTTCTTCCTTATCTTCAAAATCTCTTCATTTCTTATGTAATCATATTGCTTTTTCTCCCAACTTAATTGGGGGACTATTATCTCATTAGGTTTGTTACCACTATCAAAAGATGACTAGATTGAGATTGCGAAGTTTCATGCTACTTTTGTTATTGTGGGTTCTATTTGTGCTTACACTAGACCGAAACAATGCTGGTTTCGTTAGTGCTGCAGACGGCGTAAATGGAGCAAGTACTAGCGTTCCGGGTGAAAGATCACAGTTTTGCAGCATTAATTTAGCAAGTTTTCTTCCTCCTCCATATGGCAACTTGTCTTATAGCAGTTGTCATCCGGTTTGGGAAACTTACGTTTTGAGGGTAAGTCTGTCTTTAATCCATTAAAATTCATTGCATTCGTGGCTTGATGAATATTTCATTGATAGAAAGTCATACAAATGGTTTCTAATAAGCTAATTTAGGATACGTTCTCTTCACCTAGAAACTTCAGAACTGATCGGAACTTATCATTAAGTGTTGAGTTCATAAGTTGGAACTTGTTGGACTTAAAAAGAGCTCTCCCTAAGACCCTAAACCAGTTGTGCTTTCTAATAAAGGGGCACTATATAGACTTCTACCTTATTCTTTTTTTATCAAACTAACCATTTTGGAGTCCCTAAATGGCATGAAATAAGCTCAGAAATTTTTTGATGTTCTATGCCTGATTCAGATTTCTGATGACTGATTGCAGTATTATCAGAACAAGGATCACACTGTAACTATAGTTCTGTCAGCACTATACACAACAGGATGGGTAGGGATTGGTTTCTCTAAAGACGGGCTGATGGTAGGGGGCAGCGCCATGGTAGGATGGATTAGCAAAAGTGGGCACGCGAAGATCAAGCAGTATTATCTCAAAGGTCGCAAGTCACACCAAGTTCTTCCCGGAAAAGGGGACCTCAATCTGACAAACATCCCCCCTGCTGTAGCACTTGATGGGGCAAATCTTTACATGGGTTTCCAGCTTCAGTACAATGCTCCTTTACAGCAGCAGCCTACTCTGCTAGCTTATGGAAGCAAGATTCCCGTCAATCACAAGCTTACTATGCATGATGATAAAACCACCATCCATATCGATTACTCCAATGGTAAGTTTTCTGTTCTTCTGCAAAGGTGTATAGCATTCATATCTACTATCTAGGAACCTTTCATATTTCGAGTTCTTAATATATTTGGGATGTGTCGAAAGTTTTGTCTCAAACTGCATTTCTCATACTTAGCTAACACGCAACAAAGTGTACATTCTAAATCCCTGAACTGATTGAAACAGCCATATTAAGGGCGTGACACCATACTGAACTAGAAGTAGAATGCTGATATCAAGCTTAGTAAACACTAAATCGACACTTAATACTAGACCAACATGTGTCCGAGTGTCCGGCTCAACTATTTTAGGTGACTTTGCATGTTAGGCTTCAGTTTAAGTGTTGAGTCTCCTTACCCATATTGGAATACTAAAAGCACTGAGCAACATAACTTATACATCAATATTTTCAAAATTAACAGCCACAAACCAGCAATCAAAACAGATATATTTTATGAAAACATATCCTTGGTTTAAAAAGTAATGGATGCTTATGGAAAAATAATATTTGATCAGTAAACTAAAACACAAAGATCTAACCAACTTGAGTCTAACAGGAAAAAACGAAAATTTTAGCCTATGGTTTACGAGACATGTTTCCATTAGATTGGGAAAGATGAAGTAACTAATGCTATTTTAGCTTTTGTAAGTACTCATGGGTTGATAAATATTCATAGGGCAAAAAAACAAAAAAAAAAAAAAAGGTAAGGATGTGGGATCGATTGATAATGAATAAATGATGTTTTACTGAAATATCAGGTCCTGCTGCTGCTCCAAGTGAACCCGGAGGTTTCGACAAGATGAAACGGAGCCATGGAATATTGGGTATAATTGGCTGGGGACTTATTCTTCCTTTTGGGGCAATAGTAGCGCGGTTTCTGAAACACAAAGAACCTCTGTGGTACTATCTACACACTATTTTTCAGCTAGCAGGGTTTCTCATCATATTGGCTGGAGTGGTGGTTGGGCAAGCACTTTATGATCGTATCCATGCAGATGTTGCTGCACACAGAGGCATCGGATATTTTGCTCTCACCCTCAGCATTATGCAGGTGAATAAATAACATAAAAGCAAGCTCTCTCTATCTGTTTCTGATTTTTTAAAGTTTGCAGGTTTCTCATCAAAAGTAATAAAAAAGAAGTTTTCATTACTGTTTTTTTAAACATGACATCTCACAGGTATTGGCATTCTTCATAAGACCTGACAAGGAGTCGAAAATACGCAGGCTTTGGGCTGCATACCATCGTTGGTTTGGAGTGATTACCCTCTTCTTCGGAGCACTAAATATTTTGCTAGGGATCCAAGTCGGGGGTGCTAGTTCTTCATGGAAAATAGGTTACGGATTTCTACTTGGTTTCACTATAATCACCGCTATTGTTTTACAAGTTTTGTCCATGTTAAAAAGCCCAGAGAAGCCACTTCCACCTTCTACCTATCAAATGAACTAGCTTTCATAAGAATTGTTATTTTAGATTTGACTTGGTGTTCGCGATTTGCATCAGAATCTTTAGCTAGAATATATACTCACAATTTTGGTAATCTTCAACTCAATATACTCAATGAGCGACGATAGAGAAGACTCTTTCAGCTTGAGTTGCTAAAAAAACAAAGTCAGGGGTGATGGGGGTGTGTAAATATCATTGTTTTCCTTTTTTGTTTCAAACGATATTTTTTGAGCTTTTTCGTTTCTTATTTTTTTCATCATGTTAAAATTTTGTGAGGAAAAATGAAATAGGATTGTTAATATGCAAGCATAAAGATCTATTGTAAACCAAAGAAAGAAAAAATTGCACCTTTAAATTTTTAAGGTGGTGCAACTTCAATTATTAATGTTATGGTATACTGTCACCAAAAAGGGGTGGTAACATTTAGCAAGTAAATGGAATGGAGGAGTAAAATGTCATTTCCTACTCAATACAACAGCTAAAGTAGTCAATATACAATGTTGAACAAAACTGTATTAATCACTATCAATGCCTTTTCTTACCATAATCGAATATGTCTGCGAATAGAATTCATGAACTTCTTTATCCTCGGTAAATCCATATATCCCAAACTGTTGAAATCCCTCCTCCAAAGTAGAAGTCTCCTCGTATATTCCTACATTCCAAAATAAAATCTAGTGTTCAGTACAATCAGAGCTACAAGTAACTTCCTTTTACACAACAGATGAGAGTTCTGACAAAGTGGTAAGTATCAGATTCTAGTTTTCTTGTACAATTCTACCAAGAAAATTTAAAAAATGGATTAACAAAGGAAAGCATTAGGTTTAAAGAACTAACCGTGAACCTCTGAGTAGCATTTCGAATCCAGTTGCAGTGATAGCACAGTAAAGGATGTATTCTGAGACACCTACGAAGCAGATAGAAAGAAGGAATATATAGTTTTCCTATAGCCCTACTTCCAGATCAGTAACTATGACTGTCATGTTGCTAAATTGCTTTCACAAGATGATATGGGCCTAGCAGTTTCACTGTCTCGCACAACTCTGCTATATGCAACTTTGAACGACTGTGAACAATGAGGTCTTCTAAGCAAACTTATCGGCACTCTAAGAGTTTGCTTACGATTTCTTTTCCCTCGTATTAAAATGCTAAATGTTCTTTCATCATCCTCCACATGATGATCAGATTTTTTAAGTTCAGCACTATCCTCGGTCTTTTCCTTGGGACGACTGTCACAATTTATTGGTGCTGTCCCCTTTTCATCCACACCAGCAGGAACTTCTTTCTGTTTCTCATCCTCCAATCCAATCCAAGCCAATTTATCTGCATCCTGTATCACCTCTGGGACAGGAAGCATTTCTTCTTTCTTTGCCTCCTCACCACTACTAATATCTTCAGGCAAAAGAGGAACCAAACCTTGGCTATTATCGGAACTTGGAGATTGAGCCTGTTGCTCTGACATAGGTTCGCAGTTTGGTTCAGCCAAAGGTGAGATTACAGAAAACTCGACCGGACGACAACCAGGCCAAATGGTGTTGTGATTCATGTTGCATTGCCATGCATAATGATTCCGGTGAAAATGATTGCCATTTGGAGGAAAACCATTGGGTGGAACAGGCTGAGCCTGACTGTAAGGAGGATACATGAAAGGCACTGGTCGTAGAATAGTTGGTGTAGGTGGTGGAGATGGGTATGCATGGTGAGGTGAGGAGCACAAAGGATTACCTGCTGAGATTACTGTGGCAGGTCCATGAAGAGTCATGTTCATAGGCCAAGGACCTACAGCAGGAACAGCTCCTGGACCAGTAGGAAGATTCATGTTCAAAGGCATGGGAGCAGAGCGCGCAATCACTGGTGAAGGGTTATACGGTGGAGCAGAAGCAGACAACTTCTTGCTGGGAAAATCTCGGGCATCACTTAAATTAGTCACCATTGGTTTATCCTCTAAATGCTCCTCTCCTTGCAAAGGAGATGCCGCATTAATTTCTGTCTGAGAAATTAAACTCACATCTGCATCAAACTTCACATCTGCTGACAAAGTCGTTGAATCTGTCACCACGTTACTTGCAGTCCCATTCTCAGGTACAACTTCATGGATGTCAATTGTATCACTCTCACCCTTATCAACAGTCAAAAGCACTGTTCGAGAAGTATCAACATGTCTTGATACACCATCTGATTGATTTTCTTCCATGTCCTGATGACCAAGTGAGGACTCCTTCAAATCTGACAGAGAACACTCGTTAATCTCTTTAACATTGTCAACTTCAACATTTGCCTTTTCAGAGGCAACCTTTTTTGCAGCAACCTCAGCTTTCACATCATCATTTTGAGAAACACTGACTTGAAGTTTAGATATGGTCCCTGGGGGTGCAACTGCAACATCCTTATAGGAAGGGGATTTACCCAGCCGAACTATCGTTGGCTTTTCAAGGCATTGTCCAGATTCACTTTCTTTCACAGAGACCTCCTTTGTTTCACCTTTAGCAGAAGATGGTACAGATTTAACCCTGTAAGTCATAGCTTTAACAATTCTTCGCCCATATTTGCTGACTTGAGCGGCATTTTTTGCAGTATGCTGATCTGTGTAACTAGCAGGTGACAATGCACGTTTCTTCAAGACATAATAATTAGTATTTTGGACTGAATTATTGTGTTTAGCAGGATCAGTTTCTACAATTACTTCTTTCTTCTGATAACCATATACTTTCCCAACTGTTGCACGCCGTTGCCTAACTCGGCGACCATATCCACCAGCTGATCTTGGCCGTTGGACAGGCTGCCACCCATCTTCAGCTTCAACATTGGTTTCAGGTGAGACTTTACTGGAAGAGATAGGCTGCTTCATATCTACATTTTCAGGCACTGCTGCAACAGGCTGAACAGGATCTAAAACGATAGGTGCCAATTTTTCTGAATCAGATGGAACTTCAGACTCAGCAACACCACCATTAACATCGATAGATTCGCCGTCTCCCTCTGAAATATTGGGATTTGTCTCCTTTGGAGAACCCTCTGAGCTTGGTTTGGTTGAAACCTGGTTCGCTTTCTCCTGGACCTGTACATAAACATAGTTAAATGAGAGAAAACATAAGAAGATGAAGAGGTAATAAAAGCAATGGTGAAAAACTTATTTCTAATACTATCCTTTCCATCCCTCATACTCAACTACAGGACTCTGACATTCTGGCAACTCAATCATGTTCACATTTGCAACTACCTAAAAAACAGACATAATCAGGTCTGAAATAAGCTTCTAGGCTCAGCTAAATAAAGGCTTCAAGAGTGTAAAAAGTTTCAAATTTGAAGGACATTCCCACAGATATAAAATTGGCATCTAAGAAGAAGGCACTTGATATTGTTAAGAAAATATACGTAAAGGAGATGAATTGCTGGAAAATAAAACAGCTCCTGAGGCAGTGACAGACACTGTTAAACATGCAATAAATGTCTTGTGACTCTTGTCTCTTTTTCCCCTCTCCTACCGAAACTTTCCTTTGAAAAAAACGAAATCACCGATAAAAAAACTATTGAAATCTTCCTACAACAATTGCCACAAGAAACCGAAAAAGGCTAAAGTCTATCAGCAATGGAATTTAAGACTTCAATTAATTAGAAGCATGTCCAAAAGTGCTCAAGACAGAAAAACCTGTTCAATATCAACTATCAAGTATCATATTAAGTAACTTATTAAAGTAAAAGCATAGAGCAAATGTAGATTTTATCTACAGAGACAACTTAAAATACCTTCACTAAATAGCCTTTTCTCTTGGCTGACATTGAATTTCTCCCTTTTGAATCAGGACTGGGGTTTATGTAGTCTAGCAAGTCTGAGACACTGGAAATGCACAACAAAAGGATTAGTTGTGAGTCATACACGATCATTCACAAATATGGGTAAATCATACACATTCATTCACAAGGCAAGAAAGTCAGCAGTTGTGGGTACAGCGATTAACAAATTCTAAAATATGATCGTTAAATACTGGTACAAATTGTGCCATAAGACAGTGCGTCAGAAATTATAATCAAAAAGAGGGTCATTGTTTGACAAATTTTCCAAAAAAACTTCAAGTCAAATGAAGGAGGAGTTCCGAGTACAGACAACATTATATACCAACAAAAAAGGGACAACCACAACATTAAATATGACACCAAGAGATCTCTTAAATTAATGCATATACCTTAGATGACCTTTACTTGCTATAGATGCGTCAGGCTTACGAGTCCCATTTCTGGCTGCTTCTTGCTGTTCAAAAGCCTTGGATTCAAAATACTCAAGCCAAGCAGCAGCATCCTGTTGAGTAGATCACAAACATGAGTACTTGACTTTAGACTATACATTAAGACAACTTCTTGAGGAGCTCATGCTTTAGAATATGTGAATAATAAATAAATACTCATAAATAAAAAGAAGAATAAGGCTACGAAGCCTCATAGAAATTTTCCAGAATTTCTCAAGTTCTAGAAAAGTATCACTAGAAAAAGAGATTTCAGTAAAATTGAAGTACATACTTTATATTACATATCAGCTGTTTGTAAATTCAATACCTGTGTACGTAAATCATCGGGCCCTAGCTTAGCTCGTAGAATTTGCAAGGTTGTCTGTTCATGCTGAACACTTAAAGGGTATGCTTCCATTAACGAAAGCGCAATGGCGATAGCATGATAACTTGCAGCTGTCTGGAGAAGTTGGAAAAATAATGGTTAGTCTAATGTAGAAAATAAAAAAGATAAGGCTATAATATAAGAACACTTATTACATATTAACCATATAGAAGGAAGAAAGTTCACTTGATCCATATAAAGACAAATTAATTTATTATGGCTACTTGGTCCAGGCCTGCGACAAATCAAACTATATAAGAAGCACACAATAAAAGAATTTGCATCACAGTGTTGAGAACATATTCCAGGAGGCAAAACTAAAGTATACCCTCAGTCCCTAATTCTTTGCAACATGGATCCACTTTTTGTGACATTTTATTGGGTCAAATGTTGCAAAGAATAAGGGACAGATGAAGATATAAAATTACGACAAAAGGTAGGACTTCATTTGTCAATGACTAAAGCATGCGATAAACGAATGCCTACTAAAGCTAGGATCAAATAAATAATAGAATCAAACCAAGTGCCACATTTCCAACAAACCAAAAGACAGAAATCACCAGATAATAGAAACAGTGTGAAAATTTATCTAAAAACAAAAGAAAGAGAGAAGAAATGAACCTGAATATGGTCTGGTCCTAGTAACCTTTGGTTGCATTTGAGAGCCTTGTGGAGATATCTAAGGGCAACATGAACATTTCCAAGGCCTTCCTCCATCATAGCCACATTAATGTATGTGGCCGCAGTATTTGGATGAGATGGGCCGCATGTAAGATGTAATAGATATAGTGCACGTTTCACATACCTGGTGGGAAAATTTCACAGTCAATATGTGCAGGAGAGCTAGCACCATAGCATCATGCAATTATATGGATGAAGGCTGGGCACACTATTCAGTCTCAAGATGCAAATGATCTCTTAATTTTTCATATTCATCAAGTATGAAAAGACAATGTCCTTCAGGAGAGTCAAAGAAGTTCAGACAGTCGTTAGTACTTAGTAGGCAACATCATATAGCATGCCTCTCCACAGAAATGAATTTTAAGTTGTCGACTCATATAACACCAAATAAGAGTAATAAGTTCCCAAGTAACCACATAATTGTGTGAAAATATCACAGTCAGTGTTCCATAATTTGATTCAGGCATTGATAAAAAGCAAGCCATGTTCCTAAGCATGGAAGCCACTTTTTAAAACGTCTTACTTAACTTCTCCAAGGGTAGTAAATTCCACCCTATCCTCTGTAAGTACACATTCCACTAGCAGACTACATGAGGGAAAGCCATTTCAACAATGTGGAAGTCAACAACCACAGTAAAGTCTCTTTAGAAAACTAGAGAAATTTTTTAGGGTAATCAATTCTAATCATCCTAAATACTTTAGATTTTAGGCGAATCACACCAAAGGAGCGTAAACTTGAAAGCTAGAGCCAATTTAAGGAGTTCAGAAGAGCTTTGACAAACAATTTATTAACTTCACAACTCTAAAAATTTAAACTTATTGGAGGAAAGAAGACTAATGTAGTGCAAAATTAAAGAAATTCATATTTCGTTTGTAAAATCTCTTGTAGTTGATACAAAATGTCGGATCGTATTAAAATTTGTATATATAGCACCTCTACAAGATACAGTGCAACATTACAAATCATAAAGGTGAATCATAGTTTGTGAGGTTCTTTTCAGTCACTAAACAGAATCCGTTTAGTGGAAAGGGTCCTATAGTTTGATAGTCTGAAAACTACTAGTTTATCAAGGCACCGCCATTTAGCAATGGCATATCCATATTTGAGAAAAAATGATAATTTCTCCATAAGGAAAAATGCAAGGCATCCCACAGACTCAAAACACAAAGAACAACCCTTAAAAGGGGGGGGGGGGGGGGAAAAAAAAAAAAC